>CANNZV010002326.1:37296-140893 GCA_947561585.1 Caprella mutica | reverse complement strand
GATTATACCGAATTACGCCTGATTATACCGAATTACCTTCCACTGAATACCGAATTACACCTGATTATACCGTATTATGCCTGATTAAACTTAAATATGCCTGATTATACCGAATTACGCCTGATTATACCAAATTACATTCCACTGAATACCGAATTACACCTGATGTCTTACACCGCGATTGGACAGTGACAAAATAGGGGTACGGTCTTGAGCCCCCCCCCCCCCCCCAGTCTTGAGCTCCCCCCCCCCCCCCCACGGTCATGAGCCCCCCTAGGTCATAAGCCCCCCCGGTCACGAGCCCCCCCTCCCTGTTTTTTTTAATCCTTATTTACCTAGTTAAACAAATGAAGAACTACTTAGATAGAAATAACTGAAAGTTGATAATGTAGTTTGTTGTATCCGCTAGTTTGTTGTACTGCATACTTCATGATTGTTTAATGACCTAGCAGGGGGGTAAATGACATATATTTTATGTTAATCAGTAATGTACTACAAAAGTGTCAATAAGGATTAAATGATATAGGTAAATATGGATTAAAAATCAGGGGGGGGGGGGGCGTATGACATACACCCGACAAAATGTATACTTTACCAATTCTACTATATATTGAATAAAGGAACTGATTAATATTATGTTAAAAGAAGGGCCTTAATTTTACCTTATTAATAAAGGTAAAAAAGGGGATGACTGGGGGAAGAGGGGTTTGTGTCTTACGGGGTACAGATATGTACACAGTACACGAACCCCTACATGACATAACGGCGCGGGTGTAGCTCATAAGACCCCCCCCCCCTGACAAGAGCCCCCCCACCCCCCGGTCAGGATCCCCCCCTGTTTTTAATACTTATTTTCACTTTTGTAGTTAATTATTGTTTAAACATAAAATATATGTATATCAGGGGCCGTGCCGCCCCTCGAACCTCCCTGCCAGGTCATTAATCATGAAGTGTGCAGTACAACAAACTAGCGTATGCAACAAACTACATTAGCAACTCTCAGTTATTTCTATCTAAGTAGTTCTTCATTTATTTAACTAAGTAAATAAGGATTAAAAAACAGAGAGGGGGGCTCATTACTGGGGGGGCTCATTACCAAGGGGGGGGGGGGCTCTTGACCGTACCCCGACATAACCCCCCCCCCCCCCCAAGATATAAGCCCCTCTCTTCTATATAGGGAAACAAACTAACTAACCTTGGTAGTTATAGAGTATTAGTTAGCTACTAAATAGTAAGCCCCCTTCCCCCGGTTAAAAGCCCTAATTTTTTTCTTAATTTTAAGATACTGTATAATATTTATTACTAGACATTATAGCAAGAGAAGGGAAAGTAACCTAATTTATTTTTATGAATTTTCTTAAAGGAGTTATTAAAATATATGTGTAGGTATATGAGCAGGGGGGGGGGGACCGGGGTGTGCCACCTCCAAACCCCCCTGCTATGTAATTAAACAAGCAGTGTGTATTTAAACAAACTACTGTATACAACAAGCTAAACTAGATTACGTGCACTCGTTAGAGCACATACCTTCGCCGCCGCACTGACCCGTTCTCTCCCAAAGTCTAATAAACTGGTAACTGGACATTGACCAATCGTCCCACCAAGTTTCAGACAATTTGATTGAATACTTTTCGAGTTATTGAGTTATAAATGACCTTGACCTTGACCTTTGACCGGATCGCTTCCAAAATTCTACCAGATGGTTCCTGGACATTGACCAATCGTCCCATCAAATTTCAGACAATTTGGTTAAAACTTTTCGAGTTCTTGAGCTACAAATGGCCTTGACCTTGATCTTTAACCTTTGACCTGATTGCTCCCGAAATCTAACAATATAACAGGTTATTCGTTCAAATAAGCTAGGCAATCTTCTTAGGTGTACAATTTTTTTTTTTAATTTAACGTTTTAGATGAAAAATATAGCATTTACTCTCTTAATCTTGACCTTTGACCTCAAAGTCTTCAGCTGACACAAGATTTATTGGAACAAATAATTTAGATTTTATATTGGTTAGAAAATTAATATTTACTATACTACTATTATAAATAAGGATAAGGGATATATTTCAGCTGAAAGTCTGAAACAGGTGCGTTAGACAAAGAAAATATATATATATAAAAGTACAAGAAAAGAATTCCTTATTTTGAAAAGTGAAATTGTTGTGTAGAGTTTAAAAATGTAATTTATTGATACTAAATTCACTACGATTTATTAATAATTACGTATAAATATTTATTGATTTTTACCAATATTTATTATAGGTTCATAAAGTTTAGCAAATTTTAGTAGGGGTTAAATGTCTGCTTCGACCATATCGTTGACGTCAAAAGGAAATTAAATACAAGGAACTGGAAGAAGCAGTCAGAAAGGAAAATGGCTCCATGAACAAAGTCACCAACCACCGTCGGTGACAAAGCTCATGGATTCAGAAAAGCTACTCCGTGAATGCCGTCACTTACCAAGGAATGTGACGAAACGGGACACAAGCACTGGTGGCTGCACTCACACGGATGGAAGAGGAAAATGAAGAGGTGATACTTAATGAAACCTTACATAAAATCTAAGACCTCGTATAGTTGAAGAGTATTACTCTAGCGTTATCCTCTAAAACTGCGAGTAGTAAGTATTAAAAATGATGAACATGGTAAAAATGAAAAAAAGACAATGCATAATTATTGCATAATCCTAATTACAACAGTTCGGGCCCCCTTCATTTTCCATTCACCACAGACAGTTTCAGGATACGTACAGCCCCTTGACAGAGCTCAATTGAAGCATTTTGATGTAAAAAAATTTACGTATTTTTAATTTTGTCAATTAAAAGTTACATATTAAAATGCTGGGACATATAAGTCTAATTCGTAGTGAGAGGGCTAAATTTTTCAAATAAAATTCTATAGAAATTAAAACTTAATACATTTTGGGGACGTCTCAAAAGTCCGACACCCCAATAGTCAGTCCGACAGTTACATCTTTCTGTATTATTATTTCTCGTTTTATTTTTCGATTGAAATAAAAATTATAATTAAATAGGTATAGGTACTAGACTACATATATACATATAATATTTACATAACTTATATAGACAATTCAGTAATTTTCCTTAATTTCATTTTTCTAATGTTATATGTATTCCTATCTAATTTATTCTAATATTATTAAAAGCTGTCCCTCATTCGATTTCATCATTTGATGTAGTTTTTTGTATCCGCTAGTTGTACTGCACACTTATTGATTATTTAATAACCGGGCAGGACGACATATAAATTTTATGTTAAATCAGTAATAAACTACCAAATTGTCGGACTAATGGGGTGTCGGACTAATAGATAGTAACCATACATTTTGATAATGATAATGCTGTGAAGCCTAATTGCCCATAATCATTGCAGTGTAATAACTTTAAATTAATATCGAAAAATCCTGACCAATGATCAAGGATAAAATTAGGTGTAATTCGGTAATCAGTGTAGTGTTATTCGGTATAATTTGGTGTAATTCAGTTTAATCAAGTATAATTCGGTATTGATTATTGTGTAATATAATGTAATTCGGTATTGAGTATAGTGTAATTCGGTATTGAGTATAGTGTAATTCAGTATTGAGTATAGTGAAATTCAGTATAATTTGGAATTGAGTAGCCTATATTGTAATTCGGTATTCAGTGTAGTGTAATTCGGTACCTATAATCAGGTGTAATTCGGTTTTGAGTATAATGTAATTCGGTGTAATTCGGTATAATTCGGTATTGAGTATAGTGTAATTCGGTATAATTCGGTGTAATTCGGCATAATTCGGTGTAATTCGGTATTGAGTATAGTGTAATTCGGTATAATTCGGTGTAATTCGGTATTGAGTATAGTGTAATTCGGTATAATTCGGTGTAATTCGGTATAATTCGGTATTGAGTATAGTGTAATTCGGTATAATTCAGTGTAATTCGGTGTAATTCGGTATTGAGTATAGTGTAATTCGGTGTAATTCGGTATAATTCGGTATTGAGTATAGTGTAATCCGGTATAATTCAGTGTAATTCGGTATAATTCGGTATTGAGTATAGTGTAATTCGGTATAATTCGGTGTAATTCGGTATTGAGTATAGTGTAATTCGGTATAATTCGGCGTAATTCGGTATTGAGTATAGTGTAATTCGGTATAATTCGGTGTAATTCGGTATAATTCGGTATTGAGTATAGTGTAATTCGGTATAATTCAGTGTAATTCGGTATAATTCGGTATTGAGTATAGTGTAATTCGGTATAATTCGGTGTAATTCGGTATTGAGTATAGTGTAATTCGGTATAATTCGGCGTAATTCGGTATTGAGTATAGTGTAATTCGGTATAATTCGGTGTAATTCGGTATAATTCGGTATTGAGTATAGTGTAATTCGGTATAATTCAGTGTAATTCGGTATAATTCGGTGTAATTCGGTATTGAGTATAGTGTAATTCGGTATAATTCGGTGTAATTCGGTGTAATTCGGTATAATTCGGTGTAATTCGGTATTGAGTATAGTGTAATTCGGTATAATTCGGTGTAATTCGGTATAATTCGGTAATGAGTATAGTGTAATTCGGTATAATTCGGTGTAATTCGGTGTAATTCGGTATAATTCGGTATTGAGTATAGTGTAATTCGGTATAATTCGGTGTAATTCGGTATAATTCGGTGTAATTCGGTATTGAGTATAGTGTAATTCGGTATAATTCGGTGTAATTCGGTGTAATTCGGTATAATTCGAGGTATTTCGTTATAATTCGGTGTAATTCGGTATAATTCGGTATTGAGTATAGTGTAATTCGGTATAATTCAGTGTAATTCGGTGTAATTCGGTGTAATTCGGTATAATTCGAGGTATTTCGTTATAATTCGGTGTAATTCGGTATAATTCGGTATTGAGTATAGTGTAATTCGGTATAATTCAGTGTAATTCGGTATAATTCGGTGTAATTCGGTATTGAGTATAGTGTAATTCGGTGTAATTCGGTATAATTCGGTATTGAGTATGGTGTTATTCGGTATAATTCAGTGTAATTCGGTATAATTCGGTATTGAGTATAGTGTAATTCGGTATAATTCGGTGTAATTCGGTATTGAGTATAGTGTAATTCGGTATAATTCGGCGTAATTCGGTATTGAGTATAGTGTAATTCGGTATAATTCGGTGTAATTCGGTATAATTCGGTGTAATTCGGTATAATTCGATGTAATTCGGTATTGAGTATAGTGTAATTCGGTATAATTCGGTGTAATTCGGTATTGAGTATAGTGTAATTCGGTATAATTCGGTGTAATTCGGTATAATTCGGTATTGAGTATAGTGTAATTCGGTATAATTCAGTGTAATTCGGTATAATTCGGTGTAATTCGGTATTGAGTATAGTGTAATTCGGTATAATTCGGTATAATTCGGTGTAATTCGGTATTGAGTATAGTGTAATTCGGTATAATTCGGTGTAATTCGGTATAATTCGGTGTAATTCGGTATAATTCGGTGTAATTCGGTATTGAATATAGTGTAATTCGGTATAATTCGGTGTAATTCAGTATAATTCGAGGTAATTCGGTATAATTCGGTGTAATTCGGTATAATTCGGTATTGAGTATAGTGTAATTCGGTATAATTCAGTGTAATTCGGTATAATTCGGTGTAATTCGGTATTGAGTATAGTGTAATTCGGTGTAATTCGGTATAATTCGGTATTGAGTATAGTGTAATTCGGTATAATTCAGTGTAATTCGGTATAATTCGGTATTGAGTATAGTGTAATTCGGTATAATTCGGTGTAATTCGGTATTGAGTATAGTGTAATTCGGTATAATTCGGCGTAATTCGGTATTGAGTATAGTGTAATTCGGTATAATTCGGTGTAATTCGGTATAATTCGGTATTGAGTATAGTGTAATTCGGTATAATTCGGTATAATTCGGTGTAATTCGGTATAATTCGGTGTAATTCGGTATTGAGTATAGTGTAATTCGGTATAATTCGGTGTAATTCGGTATTGAGTATAGTGTAATTCGGTATAATTCGGTGTAATTCGGTATAATTCGGTATTGAGTATAGTGTAATTCGGTATAATTCAGTGTAATTCGGTATAATTCGGTGTAATTCGGTATTGAGTATAGTGTAATTCGGTATAATTCGGTGTAATTCGGTATTGAGTATAGTGTAATTCGGTATAATTCGGTGTAATTCGGTGTAATTCGGTATTGAGTATAGTGTAATTCGGTATAATTCGGTGTAATTCGGTATAATTCGGTGTAATTCGGTATAATTCGGTGTAATTCGGTATAATTCGGTATTTAGTGTAACCCGGGTTTAAATGTTATTGGAAACCAACATACAACGTGAATATAGCGTAATCAGAGTCTCCGTCATTAATAACATTTATTATTAACAATCAAATAGATATAATATTTGACATGCACATCCACACACATTAAGGTGGGCCAAAAAATAGGGGTTTCGGACAAACTTCAGAATCTTCATATGGAATAGTTCTTTATAAAAGACTTTATGCATGCTAATTTCCAGGTCATTTCTCGATATTTTTGAGTTGCCCCAAAACATTTGGAATTTTGCACAAAATGATATTTCCCCATTAATTTTAAAATATATTCGATTTTTTTTTCTGTGAAATAGGTAAAACTAGTTGGCACGTTATGAAAAAACACAACTTGCAAAATTGCAGATTAATATTTGATACTTTTGAGTTGCCCCGAGCACTTTCTTTTGTGAAATATGTTACTTTTACAATATTTCTCTTAAAATTTGGCTTCTAGAGCCAAGATAGAAGTAATTTAATTCTGAAAATAACTTCGTTAATTGTGTTTATTTCATTTTATTGTTAAAGAATCAGAAAAGAACAGGAAAGCAAGTCAAAAACTTCACTCTAATACGAAAAAACCCTCCCTCTCGCACGCCCCACGCGGGGTTCCCCCTCCCTCTCTCGCGCGCTGCGGGACCACATGTAGTTCCCCCTCCCTCTCTCGCGCGCCGTAAGACCACGTAGGGGTTCCCCTCCCTCCCTCTCTCGCGCGCCGCGGGACCACGTGGGAGTCCTCTCCCTCTCTTGCGCACCTTCCTCTCTCGCGCACCGCGGGACCATGTGGGGATCCCCTCCCTCTCTCGCGCACCGCGGGGCCATGTGGGGATCCATTCCCTCTCTCACGCACCGCAGGACCATGTGGGGATCCCCTCCCTCTCTCGCGCGCCGAGGTACCACTTTGGGGGGCCCCTACCTCTAGCGAGCCGAGGTGCCATTTTGGGGGCCCCCTACCTCTCGCGAGCCGAGGTGCCACTTTGGGGGCCCCCTACCTCTTGCAAGCCGAGGTGCCACTTTGGGGGCCCCCTACCTCTCGCGAGCCGAGGTGCCTTTTTGGGGGCCCACTACCTCTCGCGCACCGAGGGATCACGTGGGGATCCCCTCCTTCCCTCTCTATCGCGCCGAAGTGCCACTTGGGGGGCACCCCACCTCCTACGCGCCGAAGTGCCACTTGGAGGGCCCCCCACCTCTATCGCGCCGAAGTGCCACTTGGAGGGCCCCCTACCTACTATTTGAAAAACAGTTTTTAAAATACTATTTGAAAAACAGTTTTTAAAATATTATTTGAAAAACAGTTTTTAAAATACTATTTGAAAAGCAGTTTTTGAGATAGTATTTGAACACTATTTAAAAACACTATTTGAAGAGCAGTTTTTAAAATACTATTTGAAAATCAGTTTTTAAAATACTATTTGAAAATCAGTTTTTAAAATACCATTTGAAAAGCAGTTTTTAAAATACTATACGAAAGCAGCTTTTAAGATAGTATTTGAAAAGCAGTTTTTAAAATAGTATTTGAAAAGCAGTTTTTAAAATACTATTTGAAAAAACAGTTTTTAAAAATACTATTTGAAAAGCAGTTTAAAAATACTATTTGAAATGCAGTTTTTATTCAAATTCAAAAAGAAAAGATCATATTTTTAAATATATGATTCACATAAATAATCTACAAAACTATAAGTTAACCTAATTTAAGATTATGTTTTTTGTGTTCCTTATAATTACTGTTAAAAATGTTTTGTTTCTTATCGCAACATCAAAATAAATAATGTTAACTAATAATAAAAAATAGTAAAGATACTACTTTCCTAACCTTGTAACTCTTTAACTAAGCATTTTAGACCATACATTCATAAAATGAATAGTGTTTCTTTCAACGAATGCAACCTTATGTTAAAGATTGGCAACAAAAATGTCGGACACCCTGTATTCATTTACTTTTTTTGCATTTATCTTGAAAAATTTTTCGAGGTTAAGACAAAAATTAAATATTCTGCAGCGAATTAAAAAAAGGCAAATAAAAAGAGCTTGCGCAAGGACGAAATATACGAAAAAAATTCATTGAATATGGATATAAAATCATTAAATCATATTATTTTCTGTAATAAATGAAATACAATTTAAACTTTGAATAGCATTTGAGAATTGATGTTTTATATATAATTGATATTTTTAATAAAATCAGTTCGCCGTTAATTTGTATCTCCTATTCGAAACCCTCAAAATGCAGCTTTCAAAAGAATTATTTTTTTTGTAATGACAAGTTATTTAAACATTAAAAGCTTTAACCAGGGTCAACATAATTTTGAACTTAGCTTTAAGGAAAGATTTTCATCAACTATAAAACCATATTGACTTATATGACTAATTTCAAAACTGAAGAAACCACTTTATTTTGAACAGAAAGCGATTAAGTCGCAGGAGAACAAAACGAACACATGAAAACATTAATCTTGTTCATGAACTATTTATTGAGTATCCAAACAAATCAATCAAAAGGAATGAATTAGACATCAATAAAGACACATTTCACCGAATTGTTAAACACGATGTGAAGTATCATCCTTTCAAGAAGCATGCAAGGCTCGAACTCTTAGAATTGATTTACCACACAGTCTAAATTTTTCAAAATGGTTTCTGTCTCTTTTGGACGTTCTGGAGAAGACATCGTGATTGAGGAATGGGGATGAAGAAGTATTTCCATGAATGAAAGTGTTGCTAAACAAGACGTTAATTGAATGAAAAATTACAATATTTAAACTTTACTACCACAATAGGGAAATAAATTATACCAATTCTGAAGTCTTTTTGTGTATTTCGTCCTCGCGCAAGCCCTTTTTATTTTTATTTTTTCAATTCGCTGCCGGATGCTTAATTTTAGTCGTAAGTTTAACAGATTTTCATGAGAGATGCAGAAAAATTATTCAAATTAATCTATATCTTTCTAGAAAAATCTAACTTTAATAGTTTGTAAAACAAACAAATTTGAAAATGACGCCACCCTGTACATTGCTTACAGGCATACAACGTTTTTATTAAAACTCACACTTATGACAATCAAATAAGTGTGGAACATGTCTCGCAATTATTTATCCTGCTATAGAAAATATTTTAGGAGAAACTTTGGTAGTTTTCAGCGAAACTGTTTTCGCCGTCACTATATATTAAGAATCATTTTATGGTAAATAATACATGCTAATTATTTATCACAAAATTATTTTTAATCCATCTCACCTACATGTTCATAATGTTTGCAATAGTTGATGCAGCTTAACTGAAAATGACCAACCAAATTACCAAAGTTACTCCTGAAATATTTTCTATACCAGGAGATCTAATTGTGAAACATGTTTCGGCAAACTTTTCCTGCTGACCACTATAACCTATAAGCAGTACCACTATAACCTATAAACCACTATAACCTATAAACCACTATAACCTATAAACCACTATAACCTATAAACCACTATAACCTATAAGCAGTACCACTATAACCTATAAACCACTATAACCTATAAACCACTATAACCTATAAACCACTATAACCTATAAACCACTATAACCTATAAACCACTATAACCTATAAACCACTATAACCTATAAACCACTATAACCTATAAACCACTATAACCTATAAACCACTATAACCTATAAACCACTATAACCTATAAACCTCTATAACCTATAAACCACTATAACCTATAAACCACTATAACATATAAACCACTATAACCTATAAACCACTATAACCTATAAACCACTATAACCTATAAACCACTATAACCTATAAACCACTATAACCTATAAACCACTATAACCTATAAACCACTATAACCTATAAACCACTATAACCTATAAACCACTATAACCTATAAACCACTATAACCTATAAACCACTATAACCTATAAACCACTATAACCTATAAACCACTATAACCTATAAACCACTATAACCTATAAACCACTATAACCTATAAACCACTATAACCTATAAACCACTATAACCTATAAACCACTATAACCTATAAACCACTATAACCTATAAACCACTATAACCTATAAACCACTATAACCTATACACCACTATAACCTATAAACCACTATAACCTATAAACCACTATAACCTATAAACCACTATAACCTATACACCACTATAACCTATAAACCACTATAACCTATAAACCACTATAACCTATAACCTATAAACCACTATAACCTATAAACCACTATAACCTATACACCACTATAACCTATAAACCACTATAACCTATAAACCACTATAACCTATAACCTATAAACCACTATAACCTAAAAACCACTATAACCTATAAACCACTATAACCTATACACCACTATAACCTATACACCACTATAACCTATAAACCACTATAACCTATACACCACTATAACCTATAAACCACTATAACCTATAAACCACTATAACCTATAACCTATAAACCACTATAACCTAAAAACCACTATAACCTATAAACCACTATAACCTATAAACCACTATAACCTATACACCACTATAACCTATACACCACTATAACCTATACACCACTATAACCTATAAACATTATCTGCTGACCACTATAACCCTTTAGCAGAAGAAAAATTGTCAATTGACACTGATTTATTTCACAAAGTCACCAAAAATAATTAGCTTAAAATAACAGTCCGGTCTTAAGATTATATTACTATACTAGTACAAAGGCCTATTTATAAGATGGTTGTCGGACACTTGGCCGAACAGAGCTGCGTCCGTCTGTCCGTGTGTCACAAAATGGGTTAAACAGCGCCTCATAAAGTTGGTGTAAATAAGAGAAAATCAAAGAAAAATCAAAGAAACAGAAATAGAAAAGGAAAACTTATAATTTGCTGCAGTATCATTACTACGGGGGTCACACTAGAATTATTAATTGAAAATATAAGAGTTTTGATTCTAAAGAGTAAAAAATATAATTTTTGATAAATTGAATATATTATTATTAATATGTATACCTAGAGTGCATTTGAATATAATCTTAAACCCATTATATTAATTGAACACTCAATGATTGAACAACAGGTAGGTACTGAACTAGTAAAAATAATAACTTCATATAGTATCACCCCCCATTAATAGTTTCCTTATATTTTATTATATAATATAAAGAATTTATCACCCCCCATTATTAGTTTCCTTATCTTTATTTGTCTGTTTGTCTGTCTGTAGTCTGTCACGCTTTGAGCAAGTGGTGAGTCAGTGGCCAAATTAATATCGCGTCTTGCGGGGTGCTGAAATCCTTATTTTTGGGTCATGTGACTGGCAATCTAGCGTCAGTTTATTGGAGAAATGATATTACTGAAAAAAATTTTAATGGAGAAATGATATAACTGAAACTAAATAATGTTTTACACAGTCTTCCTTAGCGTCCTGCAATCGCTGCAACACTTCCTCTCTCTAGAGTAGTTTATCATAACTCTATGGCTTTGAGCAACATGCAGAAATTGGGCTAAATATGGTAACAGGTGGTAGCATGAATACCGTTTCTTAAATGAGTGGAATAAATGATTATTACTATAACTGAATTTAAAATTATTTTAAATCTACAGTATAATCTTATAAAGAACTATTTGCAACATCTGTCATAAAATTTATATACTCAATTATTCCAATTTTAAATGTATTTTATCCATAAAATAATTATACTATGAAGAAAATTGTATTATATTTGAATTCATTAAAAGTAACCTAATAACGGGTAATAAATTGGTATTGATGATGACCCATTATTTTTAACGGGAAAGTACACTAGTATCATATAAAAACTTGATTTAAAATATAATAACCAATTATAACAAATTCAAAAGTAAGAAGAGAAGCTTTTTACCACCTCTAATTCTTGCAATGAAATCCATGATTATGAAAAAATCAAATTGTTGAACAATATATGCTTTCAGTTCGTAATATGGATACGCATTATGTATATATATTGAAATTTATTTTTCTTTTTATAAAATAACCTTCAACTCCATTGAAATAAAAATAATAATTAAGTTTAATGGAGGCTGCAGTTTGTTTCATAAACATTGAATAAAAGTTTTTCGGTTAAACGTCCGTTCGGCCAAGTGTCCGCGCACTGTATAAGATATATTGATTACGATTATATCGTTTTTTCTGATATGACCGAAGAATGGAGATGTGAAACTGACCGATAATTCGTAATTTACCCTATTAAGCTTTAATTAAACATAACAGTATATGGACATCAAAGAAAAACGCTAGCAAGTCTGGAAAATACTCTCGTATTTGTGTGTTTCCGTCTCTATTTTAGGAGAATGACTTTACTACATAATACTATAGAACTAATTTACTAAGGTCTGAGATCATTAATCTGCAAATTGCAGAAAGTTATGTTTTAAGTGGATTTTATTTATAATGTTGTTGTTTGCATAACTATTCTCTCTGCAGTATTTAATTCTTTCAATTCTGAATGTTGTTGTACCTTATTTTATTGCACTCTGTTAGAGAATACGCACTTTGGATCACTCTGAATACCTAGTCCATGAATTAAATAGTTAGAAGGATACTCGCACTTGAAAATGGCGCGAAAATGTGACGTAACGCGCGCGACTCATGACGTCACTTGGTATACAGATACTCGCATCGGAAATATTTGGTTATAGATCTACCTGAAATAGCTTTTGATTACGTGGTCAAATATAAATTAAATACGTCGTAAATTTTAATATTAAAATTATATATACCTAATACTGAAATCATTTATTGAATTTAGCTCAGATGATATTCAATAATAATTAGATTTGTGTCAACTACGATCGATTGTGTATTCTCTAACAATGATTGAAATTGAAGAAGTATAGAGAGTAAATTCTAATATAAAAATATAGGTATATGAACTAATTATCACGATAAAATCGATATGTTGAAATATTTATAATTAATATTTGTCGGTGGATTTCTTCAATTAATTAAGGAAGGAATGAAAATCATAGATCTCTAACTATATATTGGTGTTCATTATACAGTATGGGCCACAAAAATATTTCCACTTTTTCAAATGCTTGTAAATCGTTAGCCAATGGACGAAAAAACTGAATCTTGATCTCTTTTTCACCGCCTCTTATTGTACTATTAACGGGTAAAAATAATTTTGAACTGATGGACATAGTTTAAGAACAGGTAAGCAAAGAGTGAGGGTGATTATTTTTGTCATTGCGCGAAGGTCATTCTTTGAGCTAATTCTGTGATTTTACTTACTAAAAGTCAGTGAATAAGAGGGAAAAAAATTATTATGGTAGACAATATAATGAAGGGAGATTACACTTCTTCCTTTGACACTATTTGGAAATAGAACAACTTCAGTGACATTTTTATCTCATTGAAGTTTTCACTCTGAATATTCGTTCTTCGCGAGTTCATTGCATGGTTAAGACCCGTTTCACACAAGCATTTTTAAAACCGCTGATGGAAAAATCCCATTCAATTTTTACTTCAGCGATGAAAAAACGCAAGTGTCAACACATTTTAAGAAAAGCTTTTTTCCGCGCTGTCAAAATGCAAGTATGAAGTGAGCCTTAACCATGCTATGAACAAGCGAAGAACCAATATTCCTTGTGAAAACTTCAATGAGATCAAAAGTCACTGAAGTTGTTCTATTTCCAAATAATTTCTAAGGAAGAAGTTTAATCTGCCTGTATTATAATGTATACCATTATAATTTTTTTCCTTAAAATTCACTGCCTTTTAGTAAGTAAAATCACAGAATTAGCTCTATGAATGACTTTCGCGCAATGACAAAAATAATCATTCACACTCTTTGCTTACCTGTTCCTAAACTATGTCCATCAGTTCAAAATTGTTTTTACCTGTTAATAGTACAATAAGAGGCGGAGAAAAAGAGACCAAGATATAGTTTTTCCGTCATTTGGCTAACGATTTACAAGTTTTTGAAAAAACGGAAACATTTTTGTGGCCCATACTGTACAGTATGCAAATTAACAAAATGAATAAAAAAATAAAACTGTATTGAATACAACTAAGAGCTGTATTCTGTAAAGTTAGTATTAAGCGACAGAAAAGCTAGTATTGAGCTACAGATTCAAAGTAAACAATACAAGAACCTTGAAATCGTATTCCAAGTGACGATTTCTGTCGAGTGCGAGTATCCTTCTAACTATTTATTTAATTCATGACTTAGTGTGGCTGCGGAGGACAGCTGTGAGGATGAATAAAAATCCTATACTTTTCTCCATTTGTAATCGGTGTTTACTGCGAAAACAGAATCTAATAATACTTTGCAATTTAATAATATAGAGGCATATGTGGTTATATGTAAATGCATGGGTAAAGTTTTTTTAGACTAATTTAGGTAATTAAACTACATTTGAAAAGCTGGCATTTAGGATTTTAATATTAATAAATAGGTAATTATATTTTAGGAAACTTAGCGAAATGCTATGAACCTATAAGATATAAGTTTATTATTGCAAATTTAAATTAAAGGCAAAAAATGAATCTGATAAATTTTAGGCTAAGCTGGGTTGCAATATGACAAATATGATATTTCAATCATTAAGTAATGAATGTTAAGTATATTAAAAAATTTAATAGCTCTAGCTATACACTTTAATAATCTATATTTTTGTTTAATTAGAATAGCATATAATAGTTAATAAATTGCAAATAATAAATAAAAAGAGGGAACTTACTACTGTTGTAGTTGTCGGCATTCACAAATAATAATATTGATGCAATTGCAAACGGTGCTAGGACAATTGCCACCCGCGGACAATTGCCACCCGCGGATAATTGCCACACCCGGACAGTTGCCACCCCCGGACAATTGCCACCCAAATAATTAATATCAGGCCTCTTAACTTTAAAAGTGGTGATAAAATATGTATATTATTGTTGTACGATTAATTAATAATTATATACAATATAAGATAAAAAAAAATATTATTCGGTTTCTGAATGTGCTTTTCAAATCTTATATTTTTTAAATCTTATGTTATTGAATACTTTATACCACTTCTTTAGAACGATTCAAAACTGTTTAATTCCCTTCGTCTATAACATTTTCAGGATTTAGGATTTTAAAAACATATTGTCACAACCCTAATTATATTGTCAGGATTCTTAACTTGTAAATTATATTACTGGGTAGTAATATAAATACCTGTTGTTTTTCCTTTAGCAAATAATTATAAATAAAGACCTATTCCGGGCGAGATAATTTAATTCTATTAATGGAATATCGTCTGCTCCAGAAATTTAGTTTACTAATGACTATATCACTGACATTAAAAGGAAATGAAATACAAGGGACTTGAAGAAGCAGTCAGAAAAGAAAGTGGCTCCATGAACAAAGTCATCTACCACCGTGGGTGACAATGCTCATGGATGCAGAAAAGCTACTCTGTGAATGCAGTCACTTAAAAAGGAAAATATTAAATGTGTAATGAATTATCTTAGCTTATAATGTATACAAATAATAATTAATCGTACAAAAAATAATATACATATTTCATCTCCATTTTTAAAGTTAAGTGGCCTGATAATAAATATTTGGGTGACAATTGTCCGGGTGGCAATTGTCCGGTGGCAACTGTCCGAGGGTGTCAATTGTCCGCGGGTGGCAATTGTCCGGTCACGATTGCAAACAAAGTGTTGCCATATGATTGGTGCAAGATTTCTGAAGATAAATATCGAAATTTTGATAACATACATAAAATTCGATATAAAATAATAGATTATTTTTGTAGAACAATAATAATAATAAAGAAAATATTTGCTGGAATGACAGCACATGTCCCACTTTGCTCGCACGCAGGCGAGTAACATAATAAACTCAAAAAACATATTACTAAAAATTAAGAAAGATAAAGTACTATCAAAATAAACATGGTCTATTCGTACTTTAACTTGAACGTCATAAATTTCATTAACGTTATCAGTTTTTTCAATTAACATAACCAGATCATGGACCTTTCTTTCATAGGATTTAGCACCACTTCTCACGTAGGCACTTAGCACTAAACCATCGTCGTCCACTTTAGTACTCTCGAAGATTGCAAGAAGTCAAGAAATCTTTGGAGAGGTGTTTACATGCAGTAAGACGATGTCAACTGTCTTACATAGTTTCGTTTTCGAGTCTTCCTCCTCTTCCTGACTGTAGGTTCATGAATGTTGCCGTTTTTCCACCTCGCAGACAATCGATTTCCAAGGTATTGAATTTGCTTCTAACGCTTACACCCAAATTGGAGCAAGTCTCTGTCAGAGAATGGTTCAATGGAGAAGGGATTCGGATTAACCCAATCACATGCATCGATCAGCAACCCTACTTTCCTTTTCTTATAGTGGATAACAAAAGGAAGCGGAAGGAAACTAGTTTGTTTCAAGCGTTTAGGGTTGATTTCTCCTGGAGGTAGTTCTACTTTTACGATTTCTTTCTTCAAGGGAGCTTCTGTACTCTTCACACTCTGACCCAGTTTTCTTTTCATCTTTCTTGACATGCACAAGAGCTAATTCAGGTCTATGAAAAACTGCATTTTCGTTGTTATCCGGCATCCGTGGTGTCACTTCTTTGGAGGGAAGAGCAGTTTCACGAGCAATTTTCAATTTAGTTTTGAGCAGGGAGAACTCATTCAAAACAAGAGGAAAGAGTTCTTCGTCTTGTAAAGACACGTTGATAGACTCTTCATCTTCCAATTCATTGAAAATGATCAATTTATGAACAAAGTAAGTTGAGCTGGATAATTCGTTGAGCTGAGCGGAAGTCCTCAATGACTTTATATTCTTTGATGTAGAGCCCAACCAATAGGAGTGTCATGAGCATAAGGTGCTTGAGTTCCGTGAAATCGAGTGTTTAAGATTTCACCAGCATCCGCTCCTATAAGCATGAGCACGGGAACATCCTTATCCAAGTCGATAAAATGCTTCTTCAGAAGCCTCAGGTGAAAGTGATTCGCAATAACAGGAGGTATAGCTACCTCTGCTTTTGAATCAGGTATATACAGGTTAGTTATTGCAGTAGGTAGGTCAAACCACTTGGTTTTCATAGTTCCACGTACCTGTAGGCCGTTCACAGTGCAGCCACAAACATTGCTTTGGAGACCACTCAAAGTTCTTAGGGAATAGTCGTGCCTATGACCATCCAATCCCAATTCGCTGAGAACAGCTGGATCGATGAAGGTGTTGTTACTTTGCTCGTCAACAATAGCATAGGCTTTGAGAGTTGTGTCAGAACTCTTATGTCTAATGTGGACGAGCATGGTTTTTGAACACATTTCCCTTTGGTTGGAGAATACGAGCCAACACATAGGTTCTTAGTTTCCTTATGAGTTGGCCATTCCTTATATTTATGAAATAGAGGTTTGTAGGCATCGTCATGCATAAGAACGTGGTGTCTCAGCTGACACTTGTCACATTTGATGTCAGACTTGCACTTCTTTGAAATATGCTGTCCAAAGCACCTGAAGCAAAGCTTTTCATTCCACACTAAGCTTCGTCGCCTTTCCCTTTGATAGTTCATAGTTCGAAATTTCAGACAATCTACAAGTAGATGATTAGATTTCTGATGTAAAGCACTTACAGACTTAGATGATTGGTTCGCATCTGTGCATGTCACATTAGGCCAGCCATACACTATGATGTCCACATGACAAGTACGCATGTATAGTCGCGCCTGGCATGTGGACCTGCTAGTGAGTGGCGGGAAAAACTAACATTTCATTCGACCTGCGAACTGACGATAATTCGATTAGTTCTACATGACAGGTGAGTAAAACTGCTGTGTGAGTGGCGGTTATCTGAACAGGTCTCAGTTATTAACAACTAGTGTACTCTCCCGCTAAAATAACGAGGTTTCAATAGTAAAAGAAAAAATACTATAAACAAAATAATTTATTAAAAATAAATATTAAAAATATATATAAAAGTGTATAAAAAATATCTATTAAAAATATATATAAAAGTGTATAAAAAAATATATTAAATAAATACATACCTAATATAATTGTCACGCACGTTTGAGAGATCTGCGATATCGACCGAAATCGCTGCGCGATCTACTGATCAATAGTTTGCGCAGCAATCGATCGACAGCGCAACCATCGATCGATCTCTGCGCGTTCGAATGATACGGTTCTCTTATTTAATGTACTTAATTAATTGTTTTATTTTTACTGCAAAAATATTGTCTTTTTAAATAAGGTTTTTTATATTTAACAAGGCAAACATCAGTCGATTGTTGCACGTTCGAATAATATGGATTTTGTTAGTATATGCATCTAATTGTTACATTTAAAAGAGCAACCATCGATTGATGGTTGCTCTATGAAATAAATAAAAAGAAAAAATACAATAAAAATATATATATCTAGGTATATTTTAAAATAAGTGTACATATACGTATATAAAATATGGAAAATCCATGGCGATCTGACAAAATTGACAGGTAGGCATGTACAGTGAGTGTGCTCCTCAGGTACCAGGTGCAGCAGCTAGTCGTACCTATTCATGCGTACATGTCATGTGGACATGCTAGTGTATGGCCTGCCTTAGGGATTTCCTCGAATGCGTCAGCCCCAGTACGCAAGACTGTTGCAATTCGTTTAAATCTTGGTTCAGCGATGAAGTCTCCGAAGAAATCATCATTCAATTCAGTGTTTATCTCTTGCAAGAAAGTTGTGAAGACACTGAGCGTTGGATTTCTTCCCCCAGAATTGATTTTAGATTTTACCCCAAAAGATCTCCATTTAATTTGTAGAGGATCAGGTAGTTTAGTCCAGAGAGTCCTCATATCTTCTCGGAAATTTTAGCGAGAGAGGTCTGTGATAGTGCTCATCTTTTGGTGGATCAGTCTGCATAAATCTATCAAGCGTCCAATGTCCTCCTTTTGCTCAATGCTTCTGATTTTTGGAAAGTCTCTAACTCTCGTTTCTATGTAACGAGAACCACTAAGTGAAGAACTATATCTTTCTGCAAAGATACTCCAAATAAGATCTATAGTTCTAATGTTCAATTCTTCACCAGATACCTCAACATAATCTTCAACTATAGCTCTTGGTGTTCCAGCTGTATTGTGGAGAAGAATCTGCAAATGGTCAAATGGAGTCAAAGTCACACCACTCATCCTAGATTTGAGCAGTGAACTCCATAATTTGAAAATATTACCCTTTCCATCAAAGGGTGTTGTCGATTTAACGAGTAGTTATCTTGATGATGGATATAGGCTGGCTGTACATATCCTGAATTTAAATTTAACTGATTTGGTTTAAATTCAGGAAGAGGTTGTGCATAAGTTGGATGGGTGGTGAAAATTGGTTGGGAATGGCTAACTATTGGGTTTGGGGTACTCATAGTAGCTGGGATGTTATGTGTGGTTACATGGCAATGACTATGATGCATACTTTGAAAAATTGATGTTGAAATTGGTTGGCATGGCTACAGTAGTAGGAATAGCAAGTGAAATTGGAATGGGAACATCAGTTGACAAAGCTACAGTAGTAGGAATAGCAAATGAAGTGGGAATGGGAACATCAGTTGACATAGCTACAGTAGTAGGAATAGCAAATGAAGTGGGGATGGGAACATCAATTGGCATAGCTACATTGGTAGAAATAGCCAGTGATAGTGAAGTTGGATTGGGAACATTAGATGGCATAGCTACAGTGATAGGGATAGCCAATGAAGTGGGAATGGGAACATTTGTTGGCATAGCCACACTGGTAGGCATGACAAATGAAGTATGAATGGGAACATTTGTTGGCATAGCTGCAGTGCTTGATGGCTCTGTACCTTGAAGACAAGCATTTGAAGATTGTATTTCCAATTTCAAAACTGATCCAAAGGTCTGGTCTCACTTACTTTTTTTATTTCATTTATTTGATACAAGTTTTATTTGACACAAGATCAATATTTGCTAGCTTTCTAATATCATTTATTTTGTCCATCACTCTGAAACATTCACATTGCAGAGTGAGTTTGTATGATCTCAGAGACTCTGCTTCTTCATTAGCTCCATGTTTTCTCAGATTTTCAGTTAAATCATCCGTTTTGGATAGGAATTCATTTCTGAAGATCTAATATGAGAAGTAGCTTCATTGCTTATTTGACAAGGATCATTCTTGATTAAATTTTCCAATTTCTAACCAAGTGACAATACCTCTTCTTTGGCTAGGTGAATTGGTTTGATACCTTTACGAGACATGGCTTAAATATTGTGTAGTGATAAATTATTATAATAATGCAGACTGAAGCAATTGATCAAGGGACAAAAAAATAGGCGAGCATATGACCTTGTTTAGAAACTTGGTGAACATATGACCTTGTTTAGAAACTTGGGCATGGGAGGAATTGTCTTGGAAGTTTGATGAGGGGGGGGGGGGGTGGAATTGTATTGAAGTTTCTCCGGGGACCTGAGATACATTGAATTTTCTTCAGCGAAGTAGAGTTACATTGGATTTTCTACGGCGAAATAAAGTTGCGTTGAATTTTCTCCGGCGAAATAAAGTTGCGTTGAATTTTCTCCAGCAAAATAAAGTTGCGTTGAATTTTCTCCAGCAAAATAAAGTTGCATTGAATTTTCTCCAGCAAAATAAAGTTGCGTTGAATTTTCTCCGGCAAAATAAAGTTGCATTGAATTTATTCCGGCGAAATAAAATTGCGTTGAATTTTTCCCGGCGAAATAAAGTTGCGTTGAATTTTTTCCGGCGGCATAAAGTTGCGTTGAATTTTCTCCGGCAAAATAAAGTTGCGTTGAATTTTCTCCGGCAAAATAAAGTTGCGTTGAATTTTCTCCGGCAAAATAAAGTTGCGTTGAATTTTTTCCGGCAAAATAAAGTTGCGTTAGGGTTTCTTCGAGAGGAACTTGCGTTACGTTAGGGATATTTGAGGAACTTGCGTTACGTTAGGGATGTTTGAGGAACTTGCGTTACGTTAAATTTAGAGAAATTAACTAGATAACTCTTTTCTCCCATATTCAGAATCCTGGTATTGATGAGTCAAAACTGTGGCTGCGGAGGACAGCTGTGAGGATGAATAAAAATCCTATACTTTTCTCCATTTGTAATCGGTGTTTACTGCGAAAACAGAATCTAATAATACTTTGCAATTTAATAATATAGAGGCATATGTGGTTATATGTAAATGCATGGGTAAAGTTTTTTAGACTAATTTAGGTAATTAAACTACATTTGAAAAGCTGGCATTTAGGATTTTAATATTAATAAATAGGTAATTATATTTTAGGAAACTTAGCGAAATGCTATGAACCTATAAGATATAAGTTTAATATTGCAAATTTAAATTAAAGGCAAAAAATGAATCTGATAAATTTTAGGCTAAGCTGGGCTGCAATATGACAAATATGAAATTTCAATCATTAAGTAATGAATGTAAAGTATATTAAAAAAATTTAATAGCTCTAGCTATGCACTTTAATAATCTATATTTTTGTTTAATTAGAATAGCATATAAAAGTTAATAAATTGCAGATAATAAATAAAAAGAGGGAACTTACGACTGTTGTAGTTGTCGGGATTCACATATAATAATATTGATGCAATTGCAAACAAAGTGTTGCCATATGATTGGTGCAAGATTTCTGAAGATAAATATCGAAATTTTGATAACATACATAAAATACGATATAAAATAATAGGAGATTATTTTTGTAGAATAAAAATGATATTAATAATAAAGAAAATATTTGCTGGAATGACAGCACACCTAGTCTACAGTACCTAGTCTAGTACCTAGTCTACTACCTAGTGCTTGTAGGACTGCTTTTCGTTTAGAATTTGTTGATTACTTTTTTCCAATTCCAGATAAGCATCATCTACGTTTTCCATATTCATTTAGTCACATCGGGTAGTTTCATCATCAATAGCAACATCTAAAGAACCATGCATAGAATATATTCATAAATGACCTCTTGGACTACTTTTTTTAAATTATCTCATTCTAAACTCTCGGTTTTACTACAAAAACACATAAAAAGAAAGTTTTGCAAAACAATAACATGCGAACTGTGCAGCACCTTTATTTCTGACCAAAGTCAGCAAAAATCTTCTGAATATTAAAATCATATTCAAACTAATATGGTTACGGCTACCTAGGTAGTCCAGATTAATTTGATATCGTATCCGATATCTTTACAATCAGTTTTGGTAGATTTCCCATTTGATAATAAAGATAAACGTTTGAGATATTTATGTATATATTTTCTAACATAATTCAGATTTATAATACATATCAATTAATAATGCAGTTTCGATATATTTTAGTAACTCGTTGAATTGTTACTATATTTCTATATATTTTTTTCTTTTGTCTCTAGATAAATGATTCTTGCAGGTATAAATTTAAATTTTTAATATTATTTTGCTAAAATATCAATAACATAACTTTGAGAGTAAAGAGTGAAAATTCGAGAATCGTTTATAGGTAATTAATTAGAGTAATGGAGACGATCGTCTATAGGACATTTCGTACATGGACATTTCATCCACGGACATTATTTCTCCACGAAATTCTCTATTTTGCTCCTTAAAGTGTATATACATACTATATAATTCACATTGAAAAATGTAAATATATAATATTATTATGCTTATAGTGATTTAAGTTGAAACATGTCATATGAAGACATAAAAAAAATGTTTAGCTATTGATTATAGTTTTAAAATTAGACGAGATTTCATTAACATATCATGTATACTTATACCTATTTTAATTATACTTATGTATAATAGAATACAATTTTACCTGTTCTTCAATCTGAAGTATAAATTTAACAATAAACAAATCTACAAAGAAAATTCTGAATGTATTCGAATGGATTTGCATTGAGGAAATTCTAGCTAGTATTCGAATACGTATTTCACCATCCACACCATGTACATTATTTCCACAGATTATATCGGGACAACAATTTTATTTGGTTTTGGACTGAAGTCAACGGTACTTAAAACAAAGCTTTTTTTTCTATTAACAGATGCTAGGTAATAACTAATAAGTTATCAAAATTACTGTAGATTTTATCTTTATGGTACGCAGTTGATAAGTTTAGGCCTAAGTAACCTCTTTGTCTCTCTAGTCTGGTTTTACCGGCTTGCCTCAGTATTCGAGTTTCTTCCTTCGAACAAACTAGTGTGTCCGAAGTACTTCATTTCTAGCTGATATTCTGTGTTGATAAGAAACGAATGAAGATGGCTGAACCAAGGGAGGTAAGTTCACATGGATACTGCATGGATTTGGAAACTGTACTGGAAAAGGTGATAATGATTTAGTGTATATAGCGCAATTGGGAAAGAATTATGTAATATTCAATTTTATGACTAAAATTTTGGTCAATTCAAGTTTATCAGTACGATTTATTCTCAAGTTATATTCAATAAATGATTATTGGTACTTAATGTCGCAGTAAAAATCATCACAGGCAATTTGTAAAGGATATACTGTAATCTTATGAATGACAGTAGTAAATATTTAATATTATAATTTATAAATACCTATATATTGATTGAACAATTTTTCGGCCTGGTTGTTAATTTATTGATATTACATTTCATAAGAAACAAAAAAAGAATTAGTAAAAAGATTAAACAATCGTTAAAATAAAGATTGGAGAGTACAGTCGTTTCTAACTTTCTAGGCAGGTAGTTCAGCATGGTGTTCACTCTGACGGTGTGTTTCTGTTTCAGCTTATACCGTCCTGTAGTTTGTGTTGCTTTGATGTCCTGTACTGTTGTAGGCAGGATGCAGTAAAACAAAATATTGTCATAGTATCCTGATTGTAGGTTAAAAATGGGGAGATATACTTTATTTGTTATTTTGGGAAATGATTATATTGCATTAAAATGATAATATTATTTTTCATCAATGAGTTTCAAAAATGTGCTAAGAGAATAACAATCCATTGCATTGAAAAATCTTCATATGTTTATTTTATCAAATCAATGCTTTTCAATTTACTAAATCAACTAATTGCATAATAAAGACGGCTCAACCAGCCGTCTAATCAGAAACAATCAAAGCAGAAACCACTGTGAAAAAAATTGGAATTCGATAAATCTTAGCAAATACAACACAGCTAATGTATATTTAAATGAATTGCCTTAATTATAATTCTTTATTGATTCAACATAGTTGTTTCTCAAATAAAAAGAATTAGTATTGAAGTAATAATTAATTACTTTTGAGATAAAAGAGAACATCTTTGAATGAAGAAGTTAGGCATGAAAGCAAAATAACGAAGTCTCTGTTAAAATAATCAGGCAAAGTTTTCTTTCAAAAAGAAAACGAAACGAGGGGTGAATGATGTAGACTGTAGAAAAATTTACTAAGTGAAACAAAATACGTTTACCGTTGTACATTTCGAGAAAGATTATATATTAGGCAATATTCTATTGATATTTAATTAATAATGTTAATAGGATATGAGAAATGAGTAATTAGCATTGGTATTAAATATTACTTAGAGTACCTATATCCTGAATACTAATAGTACATTAATAATATAACAACTTGTATTAGATAAGGATCGAGAAATAATATAATCATTAATGCATGCAGATCAGAGATAAGAAATTTGGATAAGAAAATGTTTACCCTTGGTATCCGTTAGAAGAATATATAGGGGGGTTGAAGTTGTCGTTCCATTGTCTTTGAATTCAGATAATATAGTATTATTAAATAATCCGGTAAATATATGTAATTAATGATTCTAGGAAATTTCGCTCTCGGAAATTTCAGCTTCAATAAAAAAAATATGACCTCTCAACATAAATGACCATTAGATAGTTTGCTGCATCCGCTAGTTTGTTGTACTGCATACTTCATGATTGTTTAAAGACCTGGCAGGGGGGTTCCAATACATCTAATTCAAAAGTTTTATTTATACCTGAGACTCAAATATTCCGAGACCGAATTTTCCGCTCAAATCTTATGTTAAATAAATGTCAAAATTACAAATTTTACGTAAAATTTTACAACGGTTAATGAAGTTATCCGCTTTTAATATAAAAACTACACATTTTAGTACTCATAATTTCAACTTTTTGTATTATTGTTATCTAATAACACCATTATAAACTAGATCGTGTGTTCCGATACCGAAATTTCAAGATCGAATATTCCGAGACCGCAATTTCCGGGCACCGTAATTAGAATTTGTATATGAATAATAAAAAACCAGTAAATAATCACTTATTAATGTGGAACTAAGCACAAAAGGATTAGGTAGCTAGGTACTGGAACTTCATATATGAGACGAAAATAACCATGTCCGAATATCTAGAGGAAAATGAGGCAGAAAGACGCTAACATCTTGATAGGCTTAAAAGAGGGTAATTGGCAACATGAATGATTGATATAACATTCTACACAATATGTCAATATCGTGATACATTTATGTAAGAGAACTGTTGTTATTTACATTTGTGCTTATTTTACTACGTTTTGAATATTATTAGAAAAATTAAATCTATATGGTTCTCAACTTTAAATTGGAACATTGTGGTGATATTTGGCAACTGTGAGGGTAAGATTTGCGTAACATCTTAAAACAAATGGCTAAGATTCGCGGGGAATGAAAAATGTGCACTTTGATGCTATAGTAAATTATAAATAATATTTTATTATATTTGAATAATACATAAGATATCAGATTCGATACAATCTGTGTGGTATAAATATCGCATTATTTATCAGTTATCATTATTACAATTGTCATCATTTATATATGCATTTGCATACTCGTTAATTGTATAAATAATGTGTCAGAAATGCTGAATATGTAGATGAGTATGAAATATATGGGATAATATATATTTAGTGGAATAATGATGATCACTAAACAAATGAATGATCAACATGATAAGTAACATAATGCCATTTCAATGAATAAATTTATTTTAGAAATATCATATAATATTTTATTCTTCTTTTTCAGAATTATCTAATGGACAGCCTACCAACTGAAATGATCTTGGAAGTTTTCGGCCACTTTGACCGTTTATCCGACAGATGCACACTATCCAAAATTTCCTGTCGATTCAACAGTTTAGTACAAATGAATTGTTGGAGAAAGAAACTGATAATAACTGTAAGTAGTCATTTTGTTAACTTATAGTTTCTCTTCCGATTTCCTGTGTATTCTTCCTCAACCTTCTGCCTTGCTATAAACAGACTGACTGTGTGTATCTTATGCACGGGTAAGCAGACTGACTGTGTAGGTCTCTTATCCATGCGTAAGCAGACTGACTATGTAGGTCTCTTATTCACGGGTAAGCAGACAGACTGTGTAGGTCTCTTATACATGGGTTAGCAGACTGACTGTGTAGGTCTCTTATCCATGGGTAAGCAGACTAACTGTGTAGGTCTCTTATGCACGGGTAAGCAGACTGACTGTGTAGCTCTCCCATACATGGGTAAGCAGACAGACTGTGTAGGTCTCTTATACATGGGTTAGCAGACTGACTGTGTAGGTCTCTCATCCATGGGTAAGCAAACTAACTGTGTAGGTCTCTTATGCACGGGTAAGCAGATTGACTGTGTAGGTCTCTTATCTATGCGTAAGCAGACTTACTGTGTGCGTCTCTTATACACAGGTATCTAGACTGACTGTGCAGGTCTCTTATCCATTGATGAGTAAACTAACTGTGTAGGTCTCTTATCCAATAGCCATGGATACAAATTCTCACCATTAATGATTCGGGTCGACACGGTTACAACTTACCTGTGGTAGCCGAGTACGGTTCTTGGAAAATTAGGTCTCGAAACTTTCGATCTCATTTTCTAATGATATTCCTCAGTAACAATAATAGAAAAGGTTGAAATTATGAATATTAATTTTGTTGTGTATATATCAAAAACCATTTAAAATGATACGAAATATTTGTGATTTTGACATGTTTTGACATTTAATCAACATGAGATTTGAGAATTCTGTCTCGGATCTTTCAGTCTGAGGTAGTTATAAGCTGAAATTTATCAGTCAGATGTATGGATGAGCGTTCTGCCCCCGAACCCTCTGCCATATCATTTAAATTTCAAACAATCATGAATTGTGTACAACACAACAACTACAAACTACAGAAGGAATCAACAAACTTCATAACTTTCATTTATGTTTAGAGTTTCAAAATAATCTCCATTTATTCCGCGTCCGAAAGTTCCGAGACCAAAATTTCCGAGACTTTAATTTCCGGCTAGTCACCTAGTTACCTATTGCATAGACACATTGAGTATATATACTTTCACTGCATCCGGGCTATCACTCTTTAAATCCCATCTTAGTGGACACTGACAACTCTTAAACACCGAAAATAATCTATCATCATCCTATACAGTATATACTGATTCACAGTGTGTCTTTGCCTGTTGGTTGCAAGAAAAATGCCACGTCTTAACATTTAATATATAAAAATGTATATATTAATACTTTCTTTTACTATTGATACTCCATTAATTTCAATGGGAAAGTACACTACTACTATAATAAAAGTGTCACACTTGTAATGAGAAATTATTTTATCTTTTACTAAAATTCACTAATATAGTAATTGTGAATTGGTTATGCAATAATCAGGTTGCAACAGTTAGCTACTTAAAAAAGTTTTTCTTCAATAACTTTATATCTTTTTCTAACATGCTTTTTTTTCTTCAATAACTTTATATTTATTTCTAACATGCTTTTTTTTCTTCAATATAACTTTACATCTATTTCTAACATGCCCTTTTTTTTCTTCAATAACTTTATATCTATTTCTAACATGCCTTTTTTTTCTTCAATAACTTTATATCTGTTTCTAACATGATTTTTTTTCTTCAATAACTTTATATCTATTTCTAACATGCCTTTTTTTTCTTCAATAACTTTATATCTTTTTCTAATATGCCCTTTTTTTCTTATCGTAGCGCAAAGAAATCGAACTAAATAGGAAATTGGATTCAGACCGAAACGAGAGCCAACTGACGAAAGAGATAAGAAAATCACCGCATTTAGAAACTTTTCATATTGTATCTCCACAGCAGCAAAGTCCACTTCCACCCATAGCTGCTAAATCTGGTTTATATGTCATAGAACAGCTTACTAAGATTTTCAAACATTGCAAGAGAATTCGTAATGTCGATTTCGAAGTTAAAACCATATGTGGAGGCCTCTACCTCAAAGTGACAAAAAATGGTTTCCTAAATTTTAGATTAGAGAATATTCATAACCGGCATGACCCGTTCAAAATAGAAGACATGTTCGCCATCTGTCCTGTGCCTTTTGAACGAATAGCTTTATGGCATAAATTTTCTTCATTAGACAAAGTTATAAAAGTTTCATGTAATACATTGACGGATATTTTATTTTTTAGGAGGAACTGTATAGATATGAAAGTTTTTGGAGCTCTTTCATCGTGTACCAAGTTGAATAAGCTCCATTACTTAGACAGTGATTGTTCACCAGAATGTGTAGGAAAAATACTTCCTAAAGTGTCAGTCAAAATTCTTGATATGTGCCTTCAGCCAAAAAATGAGTCATCTGCAAGTCAACTTGCATTTTTATCTTCATTTCTCACTAAAAAATTAACTCATTTGATCATTTATGCCTCTGTTATTTTACGAAATGTATCTACCTTGGTAAATGCTTGCCCCAATTTGGAACACCTGACTATACATATGAATCTTTCAACATCACAGAATTCAGTTGCTTTCATAAAGAAGGTTCTAAATTATTGTAAACATTTCCAAGAAATTAGAATCGAAATAATTACTTCATCTGAAATAGTAGAAGAGTTTTGTAAGGAAATTAATTTTCAATTGGAGGATTACTCTTGTGACACTGGTTACACTGGTACAAGATTTGGCATGATTTTTTTACGAAATAATGATGGTTTTGTTTTTGTATGTAGTTTACAACTTAAGTATAAGCAATTATCAATGTTATTTCCTTTAAATGAATTTTGATGTCCTCGTCAATATTTCATAAATCCAAAGATGTTTAGGAATTAACTAAATTTAAGATATAACAGATGTCCAAAGTTATAATGTATATTTCACTCCATCACATTTTTGAGCGAGTATTATATAAGTCATTCCTGCAGATCTTCCATATGTGTTGTAAAAATTTTCAGTTTAAGAACTCATTTCTATAATATATTATTCATGTGTTTACAATACCATTAACTATATAATGTAAATAAAACCCCAGAATTGTTTTTATTTCCTGATCGTTTGTATAATTATGAATGAAAGCATTCCTTACACACTTCTAGATGGTAGATTTTGTTTCACTCTTTCTGTCTGAATTTATACGTCAGTGTTAATTGCAGTGTTTTTCATTTCTTTCGAGTGATTATAGAAAATGATGATACATAGAAAGTTTTTACCTCAAAGATGCAACCAAAGAACATTTCAATTCATTCAGAGTATTTAAAAAGTTCTTAATAAATTAAAATATTTTGGAGCAAAACATGTCTGATGTTTTAAAATGAGTCCTCACTGTTAATATATAAGTAAACAATATATGGCAAATACATTACAAATGTAGGTGAAGGATACATTTATATGGTACTAGGACAAAATGCCTACAGACAAAATGCCTAAAGGGCCCCATACACGACACCAATTTCCAACTCCAACCCCGATCTACAGCCAGATCGTGGTTGGGGTTGGAGTTGGCGGTGTGCCCACACACGTTCCAATCGATTTGTCCAATCTTTCTCAGTTGAATCGCTTATCTGTGCTGTGAACAATGTCTGACCTCGACTCTGATGACCTGGCGAATGTTGCATTGTTATTAGAGGCAGATAGAAAACGTAAAAAACGATCTAAGTGGTGCAAGTTGTGGCTTCAAAAGAGGGATAAGTTATCCCATAATGTTTTGCTGGAAGAACTGAGGTCAGAACCAAAGGATTACTTGAATTATTTAAGAATGGATGAACCCACTTTCCTAGAACTTTTGTCCTTGGTCACACCAATCATTGTAAAACAAGATACTGAAAAGCACAACTGAAAAAATTTGGTCGTTTCTGCCCATACACCACTCCAACCCCAATCCCGACTTTAAGCTCCGCCCATAAAATATCAGAAAATTCTGATCAACTCCAACTCCAACCACGATCTGCAAATCGTGATTGAATCGGGGTTGGTGGAGCCCATACACGGGCCAATCTGGTCGCGGTTGGAGTTGTAGATCGGTGTTGGAGTTGGAAATCGGTGTCGTGTATGGGGCCCTTAACGGACAGAATGCCTAACGGACAAAATTCCTAAAGGACAAAATGCCTAACGGACAAAATGCCTAATGTACAAAATATATGAATAGAGAAAATGGAAATTGAAAAAATAATGACGTAAAAGAATGTTGCCAAGTGAATAATAGTGATAAATCACAAACACGGTGAAATGAAATAAGAGAGTGTTTACACTAAGCACGCTCAGTTACAAATGTTCATATTCAACGTGAAAGTGATTTAGTAAACTATCTCTGACACAAAACTCTTTGTTTCCACTTTGTCTAACTTATTTTAAATTTTGATCCACAACTTCAATATTTGAAATAAGTATAAATGCATTTTAGGCATTTTGTCCGTTAGGCATTTTGTCTATTAGGCATTTTGTCCGTTAGTCATTTTGTCCGTTAGGCATTTTGTCCGTTAGGCATTTTGTCCGTAGGCATTCTGTCCGCGCACGCATTTATATACATGCAGGCCTCGCTGTAAGTACAACTCACTACCCGTGCATATGTACAATTTACTTTAAAAAAAGTGGTACTTATTTCGAGTCATGTTTCGAAATAAGATCCGTTTGTAGACATAGAAAACGAAGACAATTTTTTGTGATTATTTCACGGTAACTAAAAAAAAATCAAAATTATAATCCAGATTAGGTTATTATATAGAAGCAATTGGTTCAGAAATTCAACATGCCCTATTTTAGGGTAAGTTCCGTGTTATTTTATATTTTCGAACACGTGGAAATCTGTAAATAATAAACAGCAATTCACATTTTTTCAAATGGTATCCATGATACCATTTAGAATAGAAGTTAAAAAATAATTCTAATATTTTCTTTTCTGACGTGTCCGAAATATTAGAACCAACCAATAACTTGGAACTTAGTACCCTACTACCAAAAATATTTCATAGAGCATAAATTTGATGTTTGTTAAATGTAGCACAATAATTATAGAAATCTAAGTATCTATTAATCACTCACCTATACTGAGTGAGAGTTAAGCTATGGATGGATTTTAAAACATTTAATAATAAATGCTCGACTTTAAACTTTTTCATCACAGTCACAAACAATGAAAGACTGCATATTATTACTAATATGCTTATATACGTAGTACTCTAGTAACTTTAAAACAAATTTTATTTCTATAACTCATAGAAAATGATATATATAATCAAGGAGTGACAATTATAAATTTCTTGTTATTTTTCTTCGCTTTAGTTACCGTTTGGTCACTAGAGCGTGGTATGCATGTATTGAATACAGGCATACCACGCTCTTATTAAAACTCACACTTACGACAATCGAATAAGTGTGGAACATGCCTCGCAATTATTTATCCTGCTATAGAAAACATTTCAGGAGTAACTTTGTTAATTTAGTTGGTAGTTTTCTGCAAAACTGTTTTCGCCACACCCATATATTTAGAATAGTTTTATGGTTTTTATTTTAATCCATCTCACCTACATGTTCATAAGGTTTACAATAGTTGACAACTTAACACTAGGTGGACCGTAAAAACGAACTTCCTCGGTGGATCCCGTGCGGGTTATTCTAACCCGCACTATTCAATTCAAAACTGTTATTAGGCCTTAATTATACGATAAATGAAGAGTTTAGTCGCTTATGACTATCTTAAAAGTTTTCATAGTTAGTAATAGTTAAAACATGGTTATATTTAGTTTACATTTTATTATGGCAAGAATATTGTACGTCAAAGTATTGTATGATTAAAGTTTGAATTGCAAGTAGACCAAAGTATGAAGCGATATAAAAACGGGTCTAAAACATTTGGGTCGCAGACCACTTGGGTCGTGGTCATTTGGGTCGCAGACCATTTGGGTCGAGGTCATTTGGGTCCGTGTTTATAAAAAGTATAATAAACATGCATAGTTAATTTAGCTTTTTGTATAATTGAATGCTTTCTCAGTTTTAAGGTGAATTGATGAAATGTTTTGATATTTAATTAAATTTTAATATACATAAAAACACTGCATGCCATTGTTCCTGCTCAAATTTAGAGTGTCCATGGATTATTGTTGAATAATAATTTACCTAGAACCAACAATAACATCGAATCTTATCATAACGCATCATAACGCATCTTGTTTGCAACCAAACATTTGGAAATTCATAGACACATTGAAAAAAGGAAGAGAGTCTAGCTGCAACAAAGAAAATGCAGATCGAATGCAGTGAGCCATTTCATGGGAAAAAGAAGTACTGAGACGCTACGTTAAAGCTTCAAAATATTGTTAAACGGTACAACTCAGACGATAAATTATTGTTTTTAAAAAAATTGTTTTTTTTCTATACTGTGTACTAATTTAAACCTTCGTGATTAAGCTTTTTTTACCATGTTAGACGTAAGCAAACTCCTACTAGACCAACATCTTTCTCTGCATAGAAAGTAAGCGGTGACTATGCTAATTCGATAACTCTATTTGTTAATCAAGAATTTTATGACGAAAAAAACAAACAATTTTTGAGTGGAAATAAACATTTAAGAACAAAATGTGCTTTGTTTGAATTATAATTAATATTATATTTTTTTATAATACACTAAATATGTGAAATAAAAAGGATTTCATATGTTTTCAGACATAAATAATGGCTTCAATAATTTTAATTGTTTAATTATAGTAGAAACTTAGATAAATTATAAATTGAATACAAGACTTAATTTTGAGAGATTAATTCATTGGCACATATTAGTTTATTTAACCTGTCACTGTAGGATTTCATTAAACAAAATTGTATTTTCACATACATGGGCTCTTAGACTTCAACAACATTCTGTTTGAGATTCTCAGCATTATATGCACTGACAAATTGAACAACTTTGCAATATCACTGTTCTTCATACCATTTCGAAAATTCTTCAATATAGTGAGTTTCGTTTAAAAGAATCCTTTTTTTTTTGTTGCACCTGTAACTGTTCCAGGACCTTTATTTCTTGGTCTAGAACACAGATTTATGTCGAAAATATTATTTTAATTATTACTCTTCAATTATCATATGGGCTGAAGCAAATTTTTAAAAAGCAAAAGGAAAGTATACACTTGCCCGCTAAAAGGTTAAACATAGCTATACTTCCTATAGTATTTTCATAGCACATATGTACACAAAAGCTAATTTCATATATTTACTGGATTATTTAATGATAACATTTTATATGAATTCAAAGACAATGTGACAAAAGCTTCAACCCCCATATTTATTTATGTATATATTCTTCTAACGGATACTAAAAGGAAATAGTTTCCAAACTTCATTTCTTATATCTCTGCATCTATGTTATCAGTAGATATATCAGTACCTTACAGGTAAAGCTCGTACAACGCCCAGTACATGTACCGGAAAAGTGTCCGCTATGCTATGCAGCGTTCGTTGTAACATTACATTTATTAGTTTAGTTGGGGATTTAAACTTTGTAAGTTTTCTTTAGCAGCATTTCAAAGAAACACTAATGAAGGTAAACAATCTGAGATAATTTTTTATTAAAAGAAAATTTTAATGAAAATCTTAAATTTAAATAAACTTACTAATATAAATGTATGAAATAATTATTAATAAGGTAGGTATAACCGTGGCTTAAAGTTCTTTAAAATATGATAAAGAGGGTGTAATTTTTTTAAATACCTTACATATATATCTATGTACCTACATGCAAACTAATTAATACACAAATAGCATAATTAAAAATAGTTTATTAAAACTGAAAACAATATAAAAATATATTATTTCATTTTCTGATTCTTATTTTTGTGTTTGATATAAATGAATAAAGGATATATTATATTAATTTAAAATATTAAAATATATTATACACCTTTTTCAAAATTATATTGAACTTAGAAAAATCAAAATAATGAAAATCTAAAAACCGATATAATAAGTGTTGATTATAAATTGTAATACCTCTGAAAATAATCTATGTTTGACTGGATAGTTGGTAGACGAATAAAATATTTGTTAAACTATATAATTAAAAGAATTCTTTGTACCGAGCTGCAATCCGGATACAAAGTACAATTTTTATCCTTTGTAGGCGTGTACTTTCAAAGATCGTCACTTCACATTAAATTTAATCGACGAAATGTTAAGTTTACAAACGCATTACAGTTATTGGATAATGACAATTCGTCCCAAAAATCTCAGGCAATTTGATTGAATGTTTTTTGAATTATTGATTTATAAATGGCCTTGACCTTTGACCAGATCGTTCCCAAAATTTTACCAGATGGTTCATGAATAATGACCAATCGTCCCACTAAATTCCAGGAAATTTGGTTGAACACTTTTTGACTTTTGTAAATAAGAAGATGATAAAAAATGCCGCCTAAAATATAACCTTCCGCACTCTGTGAAGGTAATCATTGTTTAATATTTAGTTTCTAGCTCAACCAGTACGTAAATAAATCAAACCATTATAAATCTTGTCGTTAGTGAAAGGACCATACGTGTTGCAACGGAAATTCTCTAATTCAAATAAAATGACATCAAAAATAATTTCACTTACATCAAATTTAGTATATATTTTGATTTTAACTATTTGGAGTTGTTTACAAGAATTGATTATGCTTTTTACGAAAGCAACTGATTCCTGAGTCGTTTGAAGATTTAAATATATTGTCAGGTCTACCAAATTAGGGAAATCATTTATCAAGGTATCTAATTTTCGTGAAAGAATTGAAGCATAAATGCGTAAATGGGTTAATTTTACGGTAAAATGCATTTTGACTTGCAGATGACTTATATTGTGACATATGGTTCACCCTAAGATTTTTGACTGACACTTGAGGAAGTACTTTTCCTATACATTCTGGTGAAAAATCAAATTCAACGAAACCAATGCTATTCAACTTGGTACATGATGAAAGTGCTTCAAAAACTTTCATATCAATACAGTCACCCACAAATGTAATATCTTCCAATGTATTACATGAAACATTTATCACTTTGTCTAATGAAGGGAGTTTATCCCAAAGATTTATTTTTTTAAAAGGAACAGGACAGACGGCTAACATGTCTTCTATTTTGGACAAGTCATTCATGTTAGGAAAACTCATGAAACCAAAATTTAGGAAACCATTTTTTGTCACAGTGAGTTGTGGGAATCCCGAATAAATTCTAACTTTGAAATCGACATTACGAATTCTCTTGCAATGTTTGAAAATCATAGTAAGCTGTTCTATGACATAGAAACCAGATCCAGGAGCTGTGGGTGTAAGTGGAATCAGTGGCGGTGGAGATGCAATTCGTAGAGTTTCTAAATTGGGTGATTTTCTTATTTCCTTCGTTAGTTGGCTCTCGTTTTCGTCTGAATCCAATTTCTGATTTAGTTCGACTTCTTCGTGCTACGAAAAGAAAAAGAAAAGGCATGTTAGAAATAGATATAAAGCTATTGAAGAAAAAAAAGGCATGTTAGAAATAGATATAAAGTTATTGAGGAAAAAAAAGGCATGTTAGAAATAGATAAAGTTAGTGGCTGAAGAGAAAACTGTTCAAAGTAGCTAACTGATCATTGCATAATCAGTTCACAATTACTATATTAATTATTTTAGTATATAAAAGATAAAATTAATTTTTCATTAATAGTGTGACACAAGCACCAGACGAATGCTGCTTTTATTATAGTAGAAGTGTACTTTCCCATTAAAATTAATGGAGTATCAATGATAAAAGGAAAAAAAATATATATATATATGTCAAAAAAATATATGAAAAATATATATGAAAGAAAATTATATAAAAATGTATGAAAAATTTTTTAATGTAAGTTATGTTAAAAAGGTTATATAGAAAAATGAATGTAAAAAAATTTCGTGACCGGAAATTTCGCCGTAAGAAAATTCGCCGTAAGAAATTTCGCCGCAAGGAATTTTCGCTGTAAGGAATTTTCTCAGTAAGAATTTTTTTATCTCTCAACCAGAGGGCCCCAGACATATTAAATGATCACCACATTAATTGTTACAATTGAGAGAGTCACAATAGTTTAACAAGACACTTGATAGCAAACAATAACAATTTAATACAAAGAAAAACAAAATTGGATGGGGACAATTAAACTTAATTATTTGTTCTTAGATTGTTCTTTATTTTTTTTATTAAACTTAATTTTGATGATGTCATGAAAGTTTAGACGATATCAGTTGGTAGGTAAACTTGTTACCAAATGCAATTACACGATATCAACTTGTAATATGTTTCATTGTCCATCAACTAAAATTGATTTTTTTTCGTTTTTACCATGTTTATCAATTTGTATAACGTTACTTGCATTATTAGATGGTAGCACTAAGATAATGTTCTTCAACTACGAGGTCTTAGATTTTTGTATTAGGTAGTCTCGCTTCAGGAAGCCACATTCCTTTCTGACTGCTTCTTCCAGTCTCTTCTAATTAATTTCCTTTACACATAAGCGATATTGCCTTTGGTTCCAAAGCATACGTTAAACCTATACTAAAATTAAATTAAAATATAATAGAAAATCAGAATACAGTCACTCACTATTCATATATAAATAGTCTGCTTTCTCTTTTTATCAGTCAGTATCCTATTAACGGGGGTTGGATATGGAACCTTTAGCAATTATTTTGGTGATCACTTTAAATTATTTCTATGGGGTTCTAAAGCCAAGAGTTAAAAATAAAATGTACGGCGAAAATTCCTTATGGTGAAAATTCTTCGCGGCGAATTTTCTTACAGCGAATTTTTGGCGCCGAAATTCCCTACGGCGAATATTCTTGCGGCGAAAATACCTAGTACCAAAAAAATTTTGAAACAATAATTTGTGTACAAATATTGAGAAAAAAAATTTGTTTAACAAATATTTGTGTACGAAAGATTGTGTTTAAAAAAATTAGTGTGAAGATGAGCGTTGTGTAAAAATATTATGCAAAATAATTTGTGTAAAAAAATTGTTAAACGAAATAAAAGTATACAAAAATATATATATAATTTCTTATATATTAAATATTAAAGCGTGACATTTTTCTTGCAATTAACAAACCAAGTGAGAAAAAGTGTATAGGGTGATGATAGATTATTTTGGGTGTATAAGAGTTGTCATTCTCCAGTACAATGGGAGTGGTCTAAGAGTCCTACACATTCAGTCTGCTTACCCATGGATAAGAGACCTACACATTCAGTCTGATTACCCATGGATAAGAGACCTACACATTCAGTCTGCTAACCCATGGATAAGAAACCTACACATTCAGTCTGATTACCCATGGATAAGAGACCTACACAGTCAGTCTGCTTACCCATGGATAAGAAACCTACATAGTCAGTCTGCTTACCCATGGATGAGGGAACTACACTGTCAGTCTGCTTACCCATGAATAAGAGACCTGCACAGTCAGTCTTCTTACCCATGGATAAGAAACCAACATAGTCAGTCTGCTTACCCATAGATAAGAGACCTACATAGTCAGACTGCTTACCCATGGATAAGAGACCGACACAGTCTGATTATCCATGGATAAGAGACCTACACTGTCAGTCTACCTACCCATGGATAAGACACCTACATAGTCACTCTGCTTTCCCATGGATAAGAGACCTACATAGTCAGTCTGCTTACCCATGGATAAGAGACCTGCACAGTCAGTCTGTTTACGCATGGTTAAGAGACCTACACAGTCAGTCTGCTTACCCATGGATAAGAGACCTACACAGTCAGTCTGTTTACCCATGGATAAGATTAAGAACACTACACAGTCAGTCTGCTTACCCATAGATAAGAGACCTACTCAGTCAGTCAGTTTATAGCAAGGCAGAAACTGGAGGACGAAGTTGAGGAAAGGTACTTAGAAAGGAAAGCTGAAAGTAGTGGGGAAGGGGTGCATTGGCGGCTGAATGCCCCCCGGGGGGTTATTATGCCCTCTTAGGCTATGAATATATAACAGAGTCATGCATAGGGTGTTTAATACTGGCCTTAGGCGATAAAAATGTTTTCAAGCCGTGAAAAAAGGTGTGTATCTGTAAGTAACCGCAAAACTATTTACCTGAAAATAAAAGAAGGTTCACTTTGAACAATGGATAAGTGAAACACCCCCCGCGTGGCTAGTTAAATTTTTAGGTTAAATAAGTAGCAGGTGCAGTCGATTCTGTGTGATAACATTCGTAGATGTATTGTTTGAAAATATGTACCTGAAAAAAAGGTTGTCGTTTATTCGAAAAAAAGGTTTAAAATGATTGGGAAGATAGTTAAACCTGATTAGAATAGCAGGTGTGTGACCGCACATACTTTTGAGGAAAAGCAAACAGTCATTTATTAGATATACTTACTTTGCAGATGATCCACTAGATGTGAATATGATACTGCGTAGTAATTAATAAAGTTATAGCTATCAAAACCATCGACCTGTTAATTAACAGATTGATGGTTTTGACAATTATTATTTATTTGTTCTCCAGTGCCTTGCCATCAAACGAGAAGCATTTCCCACCAATTTCAGAGTGATAATGCATTAGTGAAGCGAAGCTTGATGCTGCAAGAGTGTTGATGTGATGACTGATGTTGCAAGGTAAGATGATGATGATGCTTGTAGATATAATAAAATTATAAACACTCTTTCAACCCTGCCCATTTGAATAATTAGCAAATGATTGCAGGGTTAAAAGAGCAAGTGTTTTTTTATTGTATTTATATTATTTCTTTTTTTAAAAAGCTTATTTCTAAATTACATGTAATGATAATACATTTTAAAATACATATTATTTCTACAATGCATATAATGAAGCACATATAGTGATAATACATTTTATTTAAATTACATGGTATTTCTACATTACATATAGAGGTAATACAGTTTTTTTCAAATATATTCTTAATGTTATACTATAAAAACTATCTTTTACGTGTAAATTATTGTAAATATATGAAGTAGTTATCTGTATCTGTTTAAATATTAAAAAATAACTTCTTTCGGGTGTCTTCTGATATTCGCTGTCGAGATGAAAAGATTTCCCTTTTTGCAAATCAATCACTTTTTGCAATAACGAAGGAGAAGTTAGCAGCCTTGCAGCACATGCAGTAATGACTAGACGTGAAGGATGGGTTCCAGAATTAAAAAATATAACATAATTTCCTTGAACGCGAAATAGGTCAATTGATGAAGGAAATTGTCTCATGGTAATTGATAACTTATCATTTATCTCAAGAAATCTGAATGAGAGTGTTTGCAAGAAAATCAAAAAGCTATGTACACTAAAAAGGAATCCATTTATCGAAATATTTAAATTTTATCCTATCAAATGAGCTTTCATATGTAATTTCAAAATCACCAATGTTAAAGAGCTCTGTGTTATTCATATTGATCAAGCTGATTGCAACAGTAAACTAACTGACTGATGTTCACTGAACCTGTGGTTACAAAGGTGCAGAGATGGGCGAAAAGTTCATCGAAAGTACTTAAGTACTAAGTACAAGTACTCGTAAATTAATGTACTTGAAGTAGTTGCCCAAGTACTCAAATCAAAAAGTACTTTCAAGTTACAAGTACCAAGTACTTTTTAAAGTACTTAGAAGTACAAAGGACACTTACTATACAATTTAAAAAATAAAAAATAATAATTTATACTGTTAACTCTGATAGTACATCATCACAGTGACTCTTTTCTCTGATAGTACATCATCACAGCGTCTCTTTTCTCTGATAGTACATCATCACAGTGACTCTTTTCTCTGATAGTACATCATCACAGTGACTCTTTTCTCTGATAGTACATCATCACAGCGTCTCTTTTCTCTGATAGTACATCATCAGTGACTCTTTTCAATATAAGTGTTTGGCAAATATTGTTTGCGATATCTAGGTATCATAAAATAATTATAGGTATTGTATTCAATTGGTCAATATATTCGTAATTCAGAATATATAAAGAATCATCTTCACATAAAATTATACAATGTCTTAGTTTCGATTCTACTGTTTGGACAAATAATTTTCCAACATGTTGGACCTCTTCTGGCTCTTCGAACTCTAGGTTTTATTGTATGACAACACTTAAATCCAAAAGTTTTTATTTCGTTTGTAAGTGTGTACGGTGCTGTAAATACATTTCTAGATGGGAAAAAGATTCAATTTTACAGAGGTTATAGAATAAATCTATTAGAATCTCTTGAATCTAATTGGCAACATCTAGCAACTGTAGCGACATCGTCGTAAGTTTGACTGTCGTTTTATTATAAAGGAAAAAATGTACTTTATAAGGTACTTTTTACTTGGGAAGTAACAAGTACTTGTAAAAAGTACTTCTAAGTAATTATTCAAAGTACTTCAAGTAGTACTTGAAATACTTACTTGTTACTTAGTACTTTTACTTGGTAGTTGGGAAGTACAATCCCGCCCATCTCTGCAAAGGTGATTAAGGTTGAGGGATGGGCGATGTTGGGGGTGGGTGTAACAACATGTGGTAACAGCCCATACACCTCACCCTTGATCAGTTTAAATTCATCGCGGGTAAATTCATCGCAGTGAATTCATCGCGGTAAATTCATCGCATAGTAAATTCATCGCATGGTAAATTCATTGCATGGTAATTTCATCGCAGGTAAATTCATCGCATAATAAATCATCGATGACATATAAAAAGAATGTAGATAATACAAATAATAGAGAGGTAAGTAAAAGATGGTTTTTTTATAAAGACATTGAAACGTTACAAACAATATGGTGCACCGATAATTGGGCCCAGGATAATTGAGCCCCAGGAAAATTGGTCACAAGGACAATTGTGCTCACGACAATTGGGCTCCAATACAATTGAACCCAGAAAAAATTGGGCAGAAGACACAATAAAGAAGTGTTACTTTGTTATTATTAGGGTAGTGACAATATTATCTTTGAAATATGTTTTATATTTTTAAATTCGTTTGATATACTTGGTAAGGAGTATATTAACAAGCCTTTAAATCACATTTGCATACTAATCTCATGTTTCGGTGTAATGAAAATCTTTGAAGTATTTAAATAATTTTTATTAACTTGAATCATGTCATGTGAATTTTAAAGATTTTCGTTACATTGAACTAAGAAAAATTGAAGAGTTGTAGGGATAAAATGAGATTGTGAAAATACCTTTTGTAATACTAATTTATGAAACTCTTCTATATTGAGCACTGAACAGTGAACAGGTTTCAACAAATTCACATTAACTTTAATTTGACGTGTATGTTCCAATAATTTCAGCAGGTCTTGGTGGACCACTGCCTTCTTTAAATATCCGCATTCTTATTTTCTATTCTCTCTTCATCTTAATAGCTACATTCTTTTTTTCTATTGGCTACATCCTAACTCATTTACTATACAGGAGTTCACTATAGAGGTACTGTAACTAGGAAATATGTTGCTTACATGACCTATCTCAGAACAGAAAATTATAGTAATTTAAAAGAATAAAACCATTATACAGGAGTTCACTATAGAGGTACTGTAACTAGGATATGAATATGTTTTATTGAAAGATATATATGTTTCATAACAAGAATATTTTTTTCATATTAGGAATATTCTATATTTTAATTATGCTCAAGACTACATTTTTATACCAAACGAATATTATCACATCCCTAGTTATTACGGTAGCAATTGTCTTTAACTAAGTTGATACTGTAGATACTGTAGGTAAATAATATATTGGTCCTTAGGCCCCAATTGTCGTGGGCTCAATTGTCCGGGGTCCAATTGTCGTGGTGCCTAATAATTGTCCTGGACCCAATTGTGTTGTGCCCAATTGTCGTTCAATAAAATAATATATGGATATGTTGCTAAAGCAAACCGTTGATATTAAGATTAAATTATATCGTTACAACTTCACAAAAAATATATCTAAATTACTTTTAAAAAGATAAATTGTTTTCAATAACTCTTAAATAATTAAAAAACCGGGTTCCCATTTACTGAGGCAATAAGCAGTTATGCTTTGGTGATCATATTTTCAAAGAGGTGTAGCATTTGCAGTTATGTTGTTGTTCAAACTATACCCAAGTAACCCAAATACGTAATTTGAGAAATATTATAAATTTGAATTAAAGAAAAATATGCATAACTATAAAATAATAAATTAATGCAAGTATACTCACATAATAAATATATTATAAATTAAATATTAATTGAATGATATACATGGAAAAATTATATAACATTCTTTTACTAAAATCCAATCATTTTAAATAAACTAACATCACAGATTCGTACAATCAAGTTACCCTAATCCAGCGAAAAATAAAGTAAGGTCGGCGCGATAATTTGCAAAAAGTATATTTAAGTTTATCTATTTAATTTTATAATGTACCATGCGATGAATTTACCTCGCGATGAATTTACTATGCGATGAATTTACCACGCGATGAATTTACCATGCGATGAATTTACCATGCGATGAATTTACGGCGATGAATTTACCGGATACCCCTCACCCCTCGCCAATGAATAGGCGTGTCTCAAACCTATATACAACAGTCATCTTGTATCACACACTTAGTTTCATCTCACCAGAGATTCGGCAATCATGGCAGGTGTGTATATTATTCATGTGTGTGCGTGCAATATGTAGTTGAAAAATTTATATATAATATATATATCATAAAAATTAATTGTAATTTCAGATCAAAATAGAGTATTATGTTCATCATGTAAAAATGAAGAGCGGTATAACCCACGAAAAAGACGTAAAATCACTGCCAATGAGCATTCTCCTGTGTACATAACAAGTCAAAACATGGATGAACTGTTAGAACCTGTGATTGGTGTGTATACTTATTTTACGGAATAAGCTTTAGAATGTGAAAAAAATATGGTTATTTATTATTACCTGTATAATATGATATTTAATTTCATAAACATAGATCAGTCATCACTTGAAGAAATGAATGTAATCACTACTAATCTGAGGGATAAATTATCGACAGTGACGACTGTAGATCATAATCGAGATGAAATCATTGATGATTTAAGGGATTTTATATTTGCTCCTGTTCATTCGCTTGTAAATACAGGTAATTATGTGACTATGATTATACAATGTCATATAAAAATATTGTGAAGAGACATCACATTTTTAATTTCAATCATCAATTTATCACAGATAATCAATCACCTGAGGAAACCAACATTATTGCAAGACAGCTTTTAGAATCCGTGGAATGTGAAGGAACGACTGGCTGTGTACATCAACCGTATCAACATGATACACTTAGAGGTAATTACATTACTATGTTTATAGTTGTTTTTAATAATTACAATATATTTTTTATATTTTTTTTATATTTGATTTACAACATTAACTTTCCATAGATCATCAACCTAAAGAGATATCCACACACACACCACGGAGGGTATCAATACAAAATGCTGGATGTTTGGATGGTACTAAAGAAATACATCCACCTACACAGATGTCCCATCCTGCATTTGAACATCGAGAGGGAGAAAGTGATCAAAATAGGGATGAAACCCCATTACAACATGATGATGGTTGTGACTTAAACGATGAAGAAGTATTACCAACGTCACAGGAAATTCCTTCATCATTTGATAGACTATGGGGTGAGATTTTACAATATATGGTAGTACCACCTCTACAAGGGGGTGGTGATAATAATGATGAGCACCCCTCTATAGATATACCTCAGATACATATTCACACACACACTTTAACAAAGACCATCTCGTCATTTGAGAAAAGAGTTTTTAGGTCGACAATCACATTCAATCCTTCCTTTCAATTACCTGAAAATTTGGGTGCGTACCTGACAGAAAACATATCTGCACTACTCACCGAGGCAGGAGTTATTGAGAATTTCCATACCAGAATTCAAATTACCTTTTCATCAGATTTAGAGCGAATGTTGGAGACAGGTGAAACTGATCTGTGTGAACATCATTCTTACATCCCATGATCCCAAAATGTGATTTAAAAATAGATACATACACAAATATGATTGAACAGTGGATATTTAATTAAAAGAATAATATCGAGAATTCTATTATAGTAGGCAGTGGTTGGGGTCTTAAACGAATTAAAAATGCAAATATTACAGTATTTACTACAGATAGAGAGCTCAAACGTTACGGGAAATATGTGGAAACACCTGAAAAGTTACCAGGTTCTCGTTCATTATTAAACATTAATACTGATTTTAATTGTGTGCAGCTTAGTATCATAGCATATTTTATGTTGAAAGATGGAACATTACCCTCAACAGGTCACCATCGCACAGATAAGAGACACTATGAAAAAAAAATAACTATGAAAAAAAATAGAAAAATATTTTACATTTCCTGTTAAAAGCAATGAACCTGCTACAATTGAAGATTTTGATAAAATTGAAAAAGCAGTCAAGCATAATATAATGTTATATCATCTCAAGCAAGAAAACGGTAAATATTCGATTAATGTATACGTAAAAGTACAAACGATCAAAGGCTGGATACTATATATCTTTGCACTTTTGATGATCACGTAGTTTTGATTACTGACATCCAAAAATTTATTCATTTAGCTAGAAAAAGGAATAAAGTTCAACTCACAAATAAATACTGTTCATTTTGTTTAAATTTGGTTAAGACTGATTTCGACCAGCATGAGCTTCAATGTAGAAAATTTCAATACTTGCAAGACATAAAATTACCCGAATGCGATGAAAAATACAAGTTTAAATCATTTGGTGCTCTTGAAAAGAATAAATATATAGCAATTTTAGATTGTGAGGCTATATTAAAGAAATCCAGCAATGATAAAACATTGCATGAACACTCTCTTTGTTCTTTTGGTTATATTATAGTAGATTCAGGTGATGATAGTGTTGTTGCATCGGAACTCGAAACAACCGGTGATGCCAGTAGGATAATTGACTGTATTGCAGACGATTACTTTAAGCTTTTGTCCGAATACAAAAAATCTGGCAAAGAAAAATAGTAATGACAGAGGAAGACATTATTCTGGGGGAAATGTGTACCTGTACGTTTTTTTGTAAGATAAGACCCTGTTAAGTTGAGTCGGTGAGTAATATGTGGTTTTCGAGAGATGCGAGACGTGGATGCTATTCAGAATCTTCTTCTGTAGGGGTAGCTGCAGCACTGAAGTAAAGTTACATTCAACCAGGTTCATTTACACTTTATACACATGACTGAGGAAGAAGCACATAGGGTTTCGCTACTACCTCGAGCAACCTTGAGGGAAGAGCTGGAAAGGGGTGGTATACCTCTTGATTTTGGGTTGCTTAGCCAAATGAGTTCTGGTGAGTAATAACAATTTGATTTGATATAATTAAAAAAAATTTTTTTAGATTTTTTATTAATACTAGTGTTTTAATTATTATTATTTTCAGGACCATCATCAGGATGTGATACAGGTCGTAATTCTTCGACATCAAACATCGGGAATTTGCGTGCTACTCACCCCATTTCTTCAACACCATCTTCCTCAAACATAGCCAATGCGAGTGTTACGGAGTGTAATTCTTCAACATCAACACCGACATCAAGCATGAATACAGTAAGTGTTAGAAACAATAACACATCAAGACTGACAAATACATCATCATTGTCCTCTCATTCATGAATGAGAGGCCCTCCACATCCTCGGGTATATTTTCTTCATGCCCTAGAAACAGCAGAATTAGCAACTTAATAGACACCCCTGTAACTACAAACAGCCCAATTCCAAAGAGATTAAACCCCAAGAAAAAAACACCTGAGACACCTTCTAATAAAGCTCTTAAAACTGCCGTTGTCCCTCCACGAATGAAACGTAAAAGAGCCGTATGTGGAACGAACCATCGAAATAACATTCCGGTTCTAGATTTGGAAGGTGAACCCCCATTACATGAACATAATGGGAATGATATTAATGTACCATTGAGAGAATCAAATACAGCGATATCTAGAACTGATTCTAATGTACCTGCGAGAATAGAAACATTACGGAATGATGTGGGCGGGAGTAGAACACCAGTTGCAGGAGGAAGCAATTCTGTAACATCTCTTGAGAGAACAAGAGCGGAATTGATGGAAGAGTGTTTAAGAAATCAAGCGATTCAGAGGTGTCAAGAATGTGACATCGAGGAAATAGTTGCTTGGATGAGTAAAAGGAGTAAGAAGGATGAGTGAAATATAAATAATATTTTGTTATATTATCATTATATGTAATTTAGAAATAAGCTTTTTAAAATAAGAATATGTAAAGAATGTCACAAATTTAATATTACGGTCTAGGATTAAGTTAACCATCTGTGAGAGAAAGCAATAAAAAAACACTTGCTCTTTTAACCCTGCAATCATTTGCTAATTAATCAAATGGGCAAGGTTAAAAGAGTGTGTTATTTTATAATATCTACAAGCATCATCATCATCATCATCTTACCTTGCAACATCAGTCATCACATCATCACTCTTGCAGCATCAAGCTTCGCTTCACTAATGCATCATCACTCTGAAATTGGTGGGAAATGCTTCTCGTTTGATGGCAAGGCACTGGAGAACAAATAAATAATAATTGTCAAAACCATCAATCTGTTAATTAACAGGTCGATAGTTTTGATAGCTATAACTTTATTAATTACTATGCAGTATCATATTCACATCTACTGGATCATCTGCAAAGTAAGTATATCTAATAAATGACTGTTTGATTTTCCTCAAAAGTATGTGCGGTCACACACCTGCTATTCTAATCAGGTTTAACTATCTTCCCAATCTTTTTAAACCTTTTTTTCAAATAAACGACAACCTTTTTTCAGGTACATGTTTTCAAACAATACATCTACGAATGTTATCACACAGAATCGACTGCACCTGCTACTTATTTAACCTAAAAATTTAACTAGCCACACGGGGGGTGTTTCACTTATCCATTGTTCAAAGTGAACCTTCTTTTTCAGGTAGATATTTTTGCGGTTACCTACAGATACACACCTTTTTTCACGGCTTGTAACCATTTTTATCGCCTAAGACCAATATTAAACACCCTATGCATGACTCTGTTATATATTCATAGCCTAAGGGGGCATAATAACCCCTCGGGGGGCATTCAGCCACCAATGCACCTCTTCCCTACTACTGCTGAAGAGAAAATAAGTTAACAAATTGACTGACTACTTACAGTTATTATCAGTTGCTTCCTCCAACCATTCATTTCGGCTAATCTTTTGAATCGACAGGAAACTTTGGATAGTGTGTCTCTGTCAGATGTGTGTCTCTGTCAAAGTGGCCGAAAATATCCGAGATCATTTCGTCTGTACATTAGAAAATTCTGAAAAAGAAAAATCAATTAATATATGATTTTTTAAAAATGAATTCATTCATTGAAATTGTATTAAATGTCATTTATGATGTTGATCATTTATTTGTTTAGTGATAATCCTTTTCCATTATTATATGTTATCGTACATATTTCATACTTATCTACATATTTAGCATTTGTGTCACATTATTTATACAATTAACGAGAATACAAATAAATATATAAATAATGACAATTGTAATAATGATAACTGATAATTAATGCGATATTTATACCACACAGATTGTATTGAATCTGATATCTTATATATAATTCAAATATAATAAAATATTATTTATAATTTACTATAGCATCAAAGTGCGCATTTTCCATTCCCCGCGAATCTTAGCCATTTGTTTTAAGATGTTACGCAAATCTTTCCCTCACAGTTGCCAAATATCACCACAATGTTCCAATTTAAAGTTGAGAACCGTATAGATTTAATTTCTCTAATAATATTCAAAACGTAGTAAAATATTCACAAATGTAAATAACAACAGTTTTCTTACATTAATGTAACACGATATTGTCATCTTGTGTAGAATGTTATATCAATCACTCAAGTTGCCAATTACCCTCTTTTAAGCCTATCAAGATGTTAGCGTCTTTCTGCCTCATTTTCCTCTGTGATCTCTAGATATTCGGACACGGTCAATTTAAGGTCTCTTATATAAAGTACCAGTACTAAACTACCTAATCCTATTGTGCTTAGTGCCTCATTAATAAGTGATCATTTACGTTTTTTTATAGTTCATATACAAATGCTAATTATTTATATTTACGGGATTATTTAATAATACTATATAATCTGAATTCAAAGACAATGTGACAACAACTTCAACCCCCCTCTATATTCTACTAACGGATACTAAGGTTAAACATTTTCTTATCTTAATTTCTTATCTCTCTGCATGCATTACTAATTATATTATTTGCCTTATCTCATCCAAGAACATAGTTATATAATTATTAATTAATATACTATTTAGGATATGCACTAAGTAATATTCAATATCAATGCTAATTACTCATTTCTCATATGCTATTAACATTATTAATCAAATATCAATTGAATATTGCCTAATATATAATCTTTCTCGAAATGTACAACGGTTTGTCTCACTTAGTAATTTATTCTACAGTCTACATCAGTTACCCCTCGTATCGTTTTCTACAATGAATGAAAACTTTACCTGAATATTTTAACAGAGACTTCGTCATTCTGTTTCCATGCATAAGTTCCTAATTCAAAGAAGTTTCCTTTCATCTCATATTAATTTATTATTACTTTAATACTAATTCTTTTCATTTGAGAAGCAGCTAGCTCTATTGAATTCATAAAGAATGATAAACAAGGCAATCCATTCAAATAAACATTAGCTGCGCTTTATTAGTCAAAATATACATATCGAACTGATCGAACCCCAATTATTTCCAGCTATCTTTTTCCGGTGGTCTCTGATTAGACGGCTTGTTGAGCCGTCTTTATTATGCAATTAGTTGATTTAGTAAATTGAAAAGCATTGATTTGATAAAATAAACATATGAAGATTTTTCAATGCAATGGATTGTTAATGTCTTAGCAAATTTTTGAAACTCATTGATGAAAAAAAATGTTCTCATTTCTAGGCACTATAATCATTTTCCAAAATAACAAATAAAATACATATCTTCATTTTTTAACCTACAATCAGGATACTATGACAATATTTTATTTGACTGCATCCTGCCTACAACAGTACAGGACATCAAAGCAACACAAACTACAGGACGGTATAAGCTGAAACAGAAACACACCGTCAGAGTGAACACCATGCTGAACTACCTGCCTAGAAAGTTAGAAACGACTGTACTCTCCAATCTTTATTCTAACGATTGTTTAATCTTTTTACTAATTCATTCTTTGTTTCTCATAAAATGTAATATTAATAAATTAACAACCAGACTGAAAAGTTTTTCAATCAATATATAGGTATTTCTAATATTAAATATTTACTACTGTCATTCATAAGGTTGTAACATATCCTTTACAAATTGCATGTGATGATTTTTTACTGCGACATTAAGTACCAATAACCATTTATTGAATATAACTTGAGAATAAATCGTACTGATTAATTTGAATTGACCAAAATTTTAGTTATATGCAGTATAGTATTTTTTGCAGTATTTACGTGAACTTACCTTTCTTGGTTCTGTCATCTTCATTCGTTTCTTATCAACACAGAATATCAACTAGAAATGAAGTACTTCGGACACACTAGTTTGTTCGAAGGAAGAAACTCAAATACTGAGGCAAGCCGGTAAAACTAGACTAGAGAGACAAAGAGGTTACTTAGGCCTAAACTTACCAACTGCGTACCATCTTGGTTGTTTGAAAATATAAAGTAATTTGGATAGTTTATTAGGTATTATCTAACATCTGTTAATAGATAAAATGCTTTGATGTAAGTACCGATGATTCCAGTTCAAAACCAAAGCAAATTGTTGTCCCGATACAATCAGTAAAAATATTATACATTGTGTGGGTGGTAAAATGTATTCGAATCGGTACAATCTAGAAGTTTCCTCAATGCAAAACGATTAGAATGTATTCAGAGTTTTCTTCGTAGATTTTTATATCGTTAAATGTATACTTCATATAGAAGTAGAGATAACATTGTATTCTGTTATTGTAAGTAATCCATGATATCATATGTTTTGACTCAAACTATTTTTGAGCACATGGTTTATGAACGTGCACTCAACCGCCGTTCATGAATACATGATAAACTACTTACACTCTCAACAGTTCATGAATCATGTGTATCTAGGTACACTCAACAGTTGAAGATTAAAATAGATGGGACGGTCCGAAGAGACGTCACTCTGTCCAACGAATGCTAATCTTTTCTCTACCAATATCCTAAGGTCGTCTAGAAGCCCTTTTTTGAATTTCGATATAAATATTTTACTATTTCGTTTCATTTTTTGATTAGTTTTCACTTATTTTTTTCTCTTCAAATAAAAAAAAATTGAGATCGAAATTCAAAAAGCTCTTCTAGACGATCTTAGGAATTTCGAGCTAAACAGATTAGCTCCTATAAATTTTTACAAAGCCTTAGACTTTTGCGCGAGTAGAATTTAAGTAAAAAAGTTACCGAGATAATGGAGTAAACAAAAAAAACTCATCAGGTATCCCACCCCCCCCCCCTCTCTCTCTATTATTCGCACCCCTGATCCACTTCCAGTTGCCACAGCTAACTGAAATTTTCTGTACGTTTTCTTTAGACTGTTTTCTAGCGAACTAAAGTAAGAATAAAATCGGTAAAAATTGCAAAATATCACCAGACGATTGATCCCCTTTAAACAACCGCGTACATATTATAGGTCTCACTGAGGAAATATTTCTAAAGTCTACAATCTACATTATTTCCTCTTTCACGTCTCGTTTTCTATATGAAAGAAAACTTTGCCTGAATATTTTAACAGAGACTTCGTCATTCAGATTTCATGCTCAACTTATTAATTCAAAGAAGTTTTTTTTTATTTCATCTCAATTAGAATTTCTATTATTTCAAATAATTAATTTAGGTACTATCAATTCTAATCATCTGAGTAGTAGCAAAATTGAACATAACGAATGAAAAATGGATACCTGTATTTTATTAGCTAAAGATATATTTTGTTGACAGAATTGATAGAGGGTAGGTACGTGAAAATGAGAGTTTAGAAACAACTGTTCTTAAATAGTATTATTTATACAAAAACATACAAAAAATGTGGGACAAAACACTGAAATGCGAACAGTTTCTATCTGTGAAACAACTATTTCTGACCAGATAGAATAATCTTCTGAGAATTAAACTGAAGATCTAATCTTCTGAGAATTAAACTGTTGATCTAATCTTCTGAGAATTAAACTGAAGATCTAATCTTCTGAGAATTAAACTGAAGATCTAATCTTCTGAATATTAAACTGAAGATCTAATCTTCTGAGTATTAAACTGAAGATTTAATCTTCTAAGTATTAAACTGAAGATTTAATCTTCTGAATATAAAACTGAAGATTTAATCTTCTGAGAATTAAACTGAAGATCCAATCTTCTGAATATAAAACTGAAGATTTAATCTTCTGAGTATTAAACTGAAGATTTAATCATCTGAATATAATACTGAAGATTTAATCTTCTGAGAATTAAACTGAAGATTTAATCTTCTGAGTATTAAACTGAAGATTTAATCTTCTGAATATAAAACTGAAGATTTAATCTTCTGAATATAAAACTGAAGATTTAATCTTCTGAATATAAAACTGAAGATTTAATCTTCTGAGAATTGAACTGAAGATTTAATCTTCTGAGTATTAAACTGAAAATTTAATCTTCTGAATATAAAACTGAAGATTCAATCTTCTGAGAATTGAACTGAAGATTTAATCTTCTGAGTATTAAACTGAAGATTTAATCTTCTGGATATAAAACAGAAGATTTAATCTTTCGAATAATAAACTGAAGATTGAAACTAATTTAGTTAATTCAATCTATTTGACATCGTTTTTCCGATTTTGTTTGATATATTTTGGTAGATTTCGGATTTAATCTTAACGATTGGGAACTTCATGTACTTATATTATACATTTTACAACTGATTTCAGTACGTAATATCACTAATATGGTATATAACAATTATCAATGCAGTTTCAATATATTTTAGTAACTCCTTGAGCTGTTACTTCATTTCATAGATGCCAAGAATATCAGTGACGAAACGAAATAGTATAAAATACCATATATACCGCTTCTGTAGAACAATTCAATATATAATTCAACCAGTCCATATTATTTCGGGTTCTTAGATTTTAAAAGCCTATCGTCACAACCCTAGTTATCACAACATTAAATGCAATTCTCAATTAGAGGAGAATGTAACAATACCAAAATGAATGTGCCTATGCAATTTACGAATCACAGAATTTCAGAACTGTACACCGAGGTTAATTGAACCAGTTGACGTGGTTAAAATAATTAGCTTGGAATAAGTCAAAGCGAGCTTTGATTCTTATGTCTATAAGATAAATTGCCTACAAATATAAGTTTTGCGTGTGATGTTGGTTTGTGGGTGAAATAAGATTATTGAATTAAGAAAAAATTAATATTAGGAGAATCATGGTTAGTATTTTACATTTAAGGATTGTACAATTAAAAATGTAATACAAAATAAAATACAATTGTAGACCCAAAATGTTTAAGGACGCTAGGTAGCACAGTGGTTTGAGCGTTCGCCTTCTGCCCGTGAGGTCGTGAGTTCGAGTCCCGCACTGACTCTGTGGGATTAATGCTCTGTGTGAACGAGTGGTTACTAATCTGAGTGATACAATAATAAAATGTCTCTTCAGATCGCCCCATGTAACTTTAATATTTTAATAATATATGCATGTGTATGATCGAATGTGAATATTTATGAAATTTGTATATGTGTATTGTGTATAAAATGTGCATATGTATTAATGTGAATATATATGAATGTGTAATTGTATGTAGGGATGTGTATATCTATGTGTGAATGTATGAATATATCTAAGTTTGAATTTGTATATGTATGTATGAATGTGTATATGTATGTATGAATGTGTATATGTATGTATGAATGTGTATATGTATACATGAATGTGTATATGTATGTATGAATGTGTATATGTATGCATGAATGTGTATATGTATGTATGAATGTGATATGTATGCATGAATGTGTATATGTATGTATGAATGTGTATATCTATGTATAGATCTATGTATGAATGTGTATATGTATGTATGTGTATATGTATGTATGAATGTGTATATGTATGAATGTGTCAATCTATAAATGTTTGTAACAATGTACGTGTCTATATATGTACTTATATTATCAGTGAGATTGAGTTTATATCGTTCTGGACATCAATTCAACACCAAAATAAATATCATCTCATATTCATGAACAATAAATATCCAGCTGGAACCATTGGCCCGGCTAGATTTCGAATATTTTTCTTTAGAGCATTTGCTAGGCAACAGTAATGCTTCATCTCCATTGTCTAGTGGAGATTTTTCGTCTTTGTGTGGCTGTAAGATATTTTTTCCAATTGGGACTTTGTGTGTTTAATAATTAGGTAGATTTCAGATGTGAATGGTGATCTCTAAATCACTAATTTAACTCTTTTTACATGATATATATAATATATTTGAAATGTATTAGAAAATGTAGTAATTTATTATTCAGCCCGTTCGCAGGCTGTTGTTAATTACGATCTAAACTTAATCAAACCATACATATATGAAGTGATAAACCATGTGGACAGTGGATATAATTTGTACTATATTACTACGTTTGTTAAATTTATAGATCTGTTTTTATTATCAAAATATTGAAAAAAAATCCTACTAGCCAGTATAGCTATAGACAAAGCTCGAACGTTGACGACTTGCTATACAAACTAGTTAATATGAGTTATATGAGTCACATGTGACGTGGCCCATCAGAAAAATACGCTGAATATATTGAATCTGGTAATTTAGTAGTGTTCTCATACATAAGTAATAAATATTTATTAAAATACGATGTTGTTCTTTCTGCCCATTTTCATATTTGTAACAAATCTTCATTATTGCGTCATTCTGCCTTGTTTATACTCTTATATATTTTCATTTACAATTCTCATCATGTTTCACATAAATAAAATAGTCATTTATTCAATCATACAGAAACATATTAATATTTTTTTTATCGTATTGCAATTGATATGATGCAGTTTCGATATATTTTAGTAACTCTCTGATATGTTATTTTATTTTTATTATAATTTATCTTTTATTTCATTGATATATCAATGTTATTTCGATAATTATTATTATGTAAATTTTCAATTTTGCTACCAGTAAGAATCCATCCATTGTGACCCGAGGTTTTAAAATAAAAGAGTGGATCGAGTAAGCAAATCAAGATATTATTATCCAGCCTATTATAACTTATAGAAACTTTTAAAACATAAAAATATCAAATTAATAGCTTATGATGACATAAAGGATAAAGATTGGAACCTATAGGTAGCCTACAGATGCTTACAAATTATAATAAATATTGCTTAATAATATAAATACGTTTCTGATAGAAAAAATAATATAAATTAACTGATGGGACACTGAAACAGGTAGGTGGGTAGCTATCTACTTATTAACTTATAACTCAATAATAAATATGATCGTATTTTGTTGAATAAATTCTTGATTCTTAACCTGAATCATAAGCTGCATTGCGGTCATTAACTAAGATGTGGAGAAAAATTGAGGTTCATGGTTTTCACAGACCAATGGTATTCATTCAGACCAATGGTATTCATTGCTCTGTGTGGTCTCTGGCTCTCTGCCAGGACCGATATCCTCATAAAACTGAAGAAAGAAGAAGATGTGGAGAAATTTAATTTCTTTCTCCCCTCATCTCCTATTTTTTTATTTCTCCCGGAACTTTTAAAAGTATTTAGATAGTAGTACCTAGTTAGTCTAAGTTGGGTATTTACCATGCACACAACACAAGATAGCCTGATAGGCAAAAAATATTATAAAATTGTTATAGTAGATTATACGATAGCTATTGTCCTATCTAGGGCTAGGTAAAGCCCAGTCTGTATTTGATGCACAAAAACCCACGGACTTTGCTAAAATATTATTTTCCAAGGTAAAAAATTCCACCGACATGTCCGACTGTCATGTCGATGGAATTTACCATGAAATACAGACTGGGCCGCCCATAAAGCCTTAGTCCCGTGCACTGACAGGCATTAACATTTTCTTTATACCTTATCCATATTGAGTCATATTCCATGTCAGTTAAAGAATATGGAACATTTTTCCCAAGACTCTACAACAAATCTGATCCCAATTTTAGAAATTGGAGTTTGGAGATCCCTGTGGCCAAGTAAAATAGTATGGCTCAAAAACTCTCCATTTATCTCTCCAGGCTCCAGCTCTCCAAAAATCACCAAATTTCTCCAAAGGACCAAAATGATCCATCATCTAGGTACCTAGCTTAATTAGGTACTATCATAAATTCTCTCCAGAATAACATTGTAGCATAGGAGAAAATTAGATATTTCTCACTAAAGGGCTCCCAAGTAAAATAGTATGTCTCTTAAACTCGCCATTTGTCTCTCCACATCTCTCCAAAATTCAACAAATTCTCTCCAAAATGATCAAATTATCATTAATTCTCTCCAAAATAACATTGTAGCATAGGAGAAAAATAGATAAAACTCGCCATTTGCAATTGAAGGGCTCAAAATAACTGTTACAAACTCGCCATTAAAATGGCGAGTTTGAACATGCTTTATTACTTGGAAGGGCTCAAAATAACCCAGTTTGCAGAATATGAAACATTTTACCAAGACTCTCTGCGGGAGTTTTTGATTTGAATTTTGTAAATTGGAGATCTCTGTGGGAGATCATGAATTAATTCCTGTGTTACCATTAATTTTGCTGTGGTAGATTTTGAATTAATTCCTATGTTACCATTAATTTAGCTCAGGGAGATTCTAAATCTGCTGCTGAGAGTCTAGAGCTAAGAGCACAGAACATTGAATAGAACTTAGAAGAAGTGTATATCCCAAGTAATAAAGCATGTCCAAACTCGCCATTTTAATGGCGAGTTTGTGACAGTTATTTTAAGTCCTTCAATTGCAAATGGCGAGTTTTATCTATTTTCCTCCTATGCTACAATGTTATTTTGGAGAGAATTAATGATAATTTGATCATTTTGGAGAGAACTTGTTGAATTTTGGAGAGAGCTGGAGAGACAAATGGTGAGTTTATGAGACATACTATTTTACTTGGTGTATATCCCATTATATTACTCTTGAGTGCCGTTTACAGTGACGTCACTTAAACTAGAGCCACTCAGCCAATCAGAGGCTTCGTTTCACCAGTTCTGTTTGAGTCCGTATTTTGAATGCGTATTACAGCCGAAGGCGAAATGGTGTCAGTTTGTGTTTGTTGCAAAGAAGATTAGTTTATTATTGCTTAGTAGCTGGGCTATAGAATATAGATAATCTTGTACATAATTTGGTAGGAAGATATGACTCCCAGCAAAGATAATGAGCTGAGGTAGAATGCACGCTCAAACTGTTTTCGAGAGAGTGTTTATAGTGACGTCAGCGATCAATGGACGTGATTGGTTGAAATTTTACGACTGGATACACCATGTGTACACGTTCGATCTGAGCTTCTTCTTATTCAATGTTCTGTGGTCTAGAGTGTAACCCAGTCTGCAAAGCATGCACAATCAGTCTCCAGATATTTAATTTTTGGGACAATTTCTCTCCAAAGATTTTCCAATTTCTCTCCAAAATGGCCAAACATCTCAAAATTCTCTACAATAACTACATGTAAACATAGGAATTCATTAGTAATTTAGAAAATTGTCGCCGGATAATTCAGGAGACTAATTTCAAGGCTTCAACAGTCGTCGTATAAATTCACAACTTCATGCATCTTTTGCAGAGACTGGAAAATAACTATCACAAACTCGCCATTTTACATGCTTTATTATTTGGCTCTGCGTGAGATCTTGAATAAATTCTTATGTAACTTCCAAGTAAAATAGTATATCTAATGAACTCTCCAAAAATTACCAAATTTCTCTCCAAAATGATCTAATTATCATAAATTCTCTCTAAAATAACATTGTAACATATGAGAAAATTAGATATTTCTCACCATTTGTAATTGAAGGGTTCAAAATAACTGTCACAAACTTGCCATTTTAATGGCAAGTTTGGACATGCTTTACTGCCTGGTGTAACTTGCAGTCCATGTTTCAAAGAGTGACAGGAAAGTCGCCAGTTTAGAGAGAAAATGGATCCAGGTCGCCACATTTAAGATACTTTAAAAGAGAAGTTTGTCTTCAAGGACCAAGGTCCAAGGGGAAGATTTTACACTTAAAAACATCTTTATACATCATGCCAAATGCATGAGTATCTCTTGAGACTATTTTGAGATTGATTTACTTGTTATTTACATGTTTTTCAACTTATTTAACCACTCAAAAGTTGCCAATATACTTGCGACTTTGTCCATACTTTGAAACATGGCTTGCAGTCTTGCCAGTCTGTATAATGTGTCTCTTCTCCCACAGAGATTTCAATTTGAGAGAGAGTTACTCTCTGACTCTCAGCAGCAGATTCAGAATCTCCCGCAGCTAAATTAATCGTCCAACAGACAATGATAACATGGAATTAATTCATGATATCCCGCAGAGATCTCCAATTTCTAAAATTCAATCAAAAACTCCCGGCAGAGAGTCTTGGAAAAATGTTCCATATTCTGCAGCTTGGGTAACTTTTAATTTAGCTGCGGGAGATTTTGAATTAATTCCTATGTTACCATTAATTTAGCTGCAGGAGATTTTGAAGTAATTCCTATGTTGCCATTAATTTAGCTGCAGGTGATTTGGAATTAATTCCAATGTAACGGTTAATTTAGCTGGGGGAGATTCTGAATCTGCTACTGAAAGTAATTGTTTCTCAAATTAAAATCTTTGCAGGACAAGAGACTTTTTGTCCCTTTTGAAGGGTGAAACAAGTTGAAAAAACTGCAATGATCCTAAATCACTAATAAAATAACCATAAAGGATGCATATGCATCTGACATGCCATGTTTCAAGGTATGGACAAAGTTGCCAGTATAATGGCAACTTTTGAGGGGTTACATGAGTTGAAAAACAGGTAAATAATAAGTAAACACTCTAGAAATAGTATCAAGAGATACACATCATAACACATGCATCAGGCATGAAGAATAAGGTTGTTTCCTATTGTAAAATCTTCACTAGGAAGTCAAACTTCTCATTTTAAGTATCTGTTTTCTAACTAAACTGGCGACTTTCCTGTCACTCTTTAAAAAACATGGCTGACATGAAACATAATAATGTTGTCAACTGTTGATTCTTCACTATGAAGCCAAATATCTACTTTAAAAGGACTTAAATGTTGCGACCTTTGTCCATTTTTTCATCAAACTGGCGAGTTTCCTGCGAGTTGCCACAGTATTAAACATGGCTCACTGCCAGTCTGCAGAATATGGGAGATATTTAGGATATTCTCTCAGAACAATTTTGAATTAATTCCTATATTTACATTAATTTTGCTACAAACACTTCTAAATCAATCCCTATTTTTACATTAGTTATGCTAAAAACAGAATAAGAGATCTTTGCAAAGCTTGAACTGTAACAAACACTTTACCAGTTTCTGTAGACCCAGTTTGCAAAGCATGCACAATCAGTCTCCAGATATTTAATTTTTGAGACCATTTTTTCCAAAGATTTTCAAATTTCTCTCCAAAATGGCTAAAAAATCTCAAATACCCGGTAATAATTACATGTAAACATAGGAATTAATTTAAAAATAGTCGCCGGATAATTCAGGAAACTAATTTCATGGCCTCAATAGTTGCAGGACAAACTTCATGCATCTTTTGCAGACTGGGTGACTAGCTGACTATCCCGCCAAGTAAAATAGTGTGGCTCATAAACTCTCCATTTGTCTCTCCAGCATGTTGGCTATCTCCAAAAGAACTCAAAAAAAGCTAAATTTCTCTCCAAGAAAATGATCAAATTATCATAAATTCTAATCAAAATAACATAGTAGCATATGCCATTCTGTTGAATCTGTTCACAGTGAATTTTTTTTAAATGTTGATTCTTGAAACTTAAGAGTTAAAATTTAGAAATTAGGTAATTCTTAAATCATAAATGTGTTTCATTGTTTATAATAAAATTAATGTAATACAATTGATGGATTACTGAAATTCTGAATTAGGCCTAATTCATAGATTATTCTTAGTTAAATTAAATTAAATGTCCTTTATATTTCGCAGAGTTGCGGACTGGTAAATATGCCTTGAAATTCTCAAAAAAAAGAGTAAAAATTGTCTGCAGTGTATGGGAGTAATGGGACGCCATGTTTCATAGTGTGACAGGAATTTCAGGAAAGTTCCAGATTAACGAGAAAATGGAACTAGTAGGTCTGCTAAGGTTGACACGTTTAACTCATTTTAGAGTAGATAATTGGCTTCTTAGTGAAGAATTACCAGTTTAAAACATCATTATGTTCCATGTCAGATGCATGTGCATCCTCTATGGCTATTTCAACAGTTAATTACAGTTTTTTAAACTTATTTAACCCCTCAAAAGTTGCCAGTATATTGGCGACTATGTGCATGCTTTGAAATGGGGTATTGGGACGTTTTCCATGTCTCAAAGTATGGCCTTACAGTCGTCAGTGTAGTGAGAAAATAATATATAATTGAGAACTGAGAGAACATTTAAGGTATTTAAAAAGAGAAATTTAGCTCCCAGGCGACAGAGGAAGATTTTCATTAATTATTCAACTTGAAAATGTGTTCCTATTGAGACTATTTTATGAGTAATTCTGTTTTACGAGTAATTTATGTCGGAGAGTCTCGAGTCCACTGCCCAACTTTAGGTTTGAACCTTGCTGATGTTACGGCTATAAGCTACTTCAAAGACCTTGGTTTGTTACTTTTAATATTTCTCGTCTAAGTGCATTGGCATTTGCTGATTAATTATTAATTCTCTTTTGACAGTTATTTATTGAAATGAAACCGTTTTAAATTAATAATAAATCATGGCGGATCAACCAACTGTCAAGAAGGAGATTTACCGGGCGTCTAACGTCATCGGTAACATAGATGCCATCAAGTTCCAAATGATGGACAGTCCAGTGACATCTCAGATGGCTCACATGGAAATAGAATCTCACACAATGTACATACCAGAAGGACAACCCAGTGCTGGAAAAGTTCATCCTCTTGGTCCTCTCTCGGAACAGCTGGTTAGTTTTGATGATTTTTTTTAGTTTCACTGTTGAGTAGATGATGAACATGCGTGTATCATCTGTAGAGTTGTGACAATATGCTTTTAAAATCATAGATCTTGAGAATATCATAGACGAAATGAAATGGTATAGACTACTATATACTGCTGGTGTAGAACCATTCGATACTCTTTTATTCTCTCCGTCTAATATTTTCAGGGTCTATAAGGGATGTGAAAATACCAAAGTTGTCACGATACCATGACGATACCGATACCTAGATTTTTACTGATACCAATGTCGATACCGATACTCAGATTAATTAAATGAGATTAATAATTTTGAAATTTGAAAATTAGGATTACCTACCTAGCTTTATGATATCATTGTTACATCAATTTATATTAAAAAATTTCATTGTAATAGATAAATAATAGATGACAAATTATATTATAATTTTTCTTAGAAAAAAATGCTGATACCGAGTACAGATACCAGAAAAATCGCCGATACTTCTGAAACAGATTACCGATACTTCGTCCCATCCCTAGGATCTTTAATTTTAAAAGCATATGTCACCACCATAATAATGTGTAACTCTAGCTTAAAGTGAATATCAGCTATATTATTAATATGAAGAGTACTTCATTATCATTTCCTATTTAAAACTCAATCTAGAAGTTATTGTACTTTTTTCTAACTGTTCAATCTTTCCTTGCAGGGTACTAGTCAGAAAGAAGAGAAATGCAAAAACTGTTTTTTGACAGTGGATAAATGTCCGGGGCATTTTGGGTACATTCAGCTACACAGACCTGTTTTCCATGTTGGCTTCTTCGACAAAGTCAAAACTATTCTTCAGTGCATTTGCAAGGTATGGTGTGACTGAATAAAACATTCAGAACAGAAACTAGCTAACTCTTAGATGTTTTTTTTTAAATATTTCATGCAGAAAATTTTATTTCAACCTATTAATTATTTGAACTCAAAGAAATTTAATTAAAAAACTTGTTTATTTTATATATAAGTAATTGTTGGAGTTGCATTTTATGTAATTGACAATTATAGAAATGTTAGGTATAATTGTAAAATTAATGTTCTAGCTATTTATAGCTAGGTAGTGTAAATTATTTTTATGAAGGTTTGATAAATTGATGTAGGTAGTAATTTCATGGTGGGACTCAGAATCTTCCCAATAGCTCGCTAGATGCTCCTTCTACTAACTGACTGTCTCATTTTCCAGACCTGCTCTAGACTTCTCATGGATGAAGAAAAGATTAGTAGTTATCAACTAAAGGCGATAAGGGCCAGGTCCAAAATACTCCTCAAGAAACCTATGTTGCGAGAAATTGCAGACCAGTGCAAAAAGGTATTTTCTAACTAGCTTTATATCTTTTTGAAAGCTTCAACTATTGATACCTATTTTGTGTGAATTCTTTTTTAAGAAGAGTTGACGAGTCATAATTTGATGATGTAGCTAGCTAAGCTATAAAGTAGCTATTCTCTTTCTTATACAGGGTGACCCACAAAAAAGTGTACCCAAGTTTGAATCAATATTAATATCGTACACGTACAATCTTAAGCAATGACGGTGGTAGAAAGGATATTGGATTGCTACATTGAAAAAAAAAATTAAATTTACTTCAACTCATTGTTTAACTACTTATAAATACAATATTCATATTAATTCCAAGTTGGGCTCACTTTTTTGTGGGTCGCCCTGTATATTGACTGATTTTGTTTCTCTCCGTTTCAACAGTAGCTTAATAAATATTTTATAATATTTATCTATCTATAGCTACAACCTAATTTCTCTTGTTGAGACCATCTTGGAGTAGCTATAGCATACGGATACATTCTTGTTGTTAATGCTGTCTTAGATCCCTATGATTATTTAGCATCAACTAGTGTGTTTTGGTCACATTTTGCTTTTTTTCAACACTTGGTTTGTTAGCTCTCATTTCATTTTTTTTTTTAATATTTGTTTCTATGTCTCATTCACTGAACAATTAGCTAATACATGAACACATGAAACCTCAAAGATGATACAGTATAGCTAAATGATATGTTTATTTTTGTGTGCATATACAATATATTAAAAGTTTAATGAGTTTCATCTAATCTGTCTATTCAACAGTTGAATAGAACTTGCGAAATCTTAAAGTTTTCATTTGTGAATTTGAACAATTAAGATGCTGTTGTTATAAAAAAAATCACGAAAATAAAAGTTTATTGCTAAAAACAAAGTGAACATAGCAAGCTACAATTTCCTTGTAACTTCCTTGCATTAGTCATCCAGCACACTTAATTAGAGCTCTCTCCGTAAGTTATTTCAATGTCATTCTTTTTTAGGTACGAATTTGCCCACATTGTGGAGAAATCAACGGAACCATTAAAAAAGAACCTACTTTCAAGCTGGTTCATGAAAAGTTCAGGAACACCAAAGCTGACGATGCGGCCAAAGAAGTCTATCGCAGTGAGTGTAGTTTATAAAGCATGTAATCTATTTCATTACTAAATTTATTATACAGTTAGGATAATAGGTCAATTTTGATTTTGTTTAGAAAGACAATATTTTTCCTTTAAATTTAGCCAATAAGCTAGCTACTGGGTACATAAACTGGAATTGTCATTATTACAGATAATGACTATCAAAATAAAAATAACAGTTTATTTGATCAATCACAGAGTTATTTGTTTAAATGAAAATTTATTAGATTGAAAAAGCACTATGGTAACTTAATAAAAGTTATATACATTCATTATGCTAGATAAGACTGATTAGGATGCAGTAATTCATTGTTTCCTTTTATGAATCTTATTTAAATTTAACAGCTGTTAACTAGTCTTAAAAAACAAAAATCATCCAGCTATGGTTAATTGATTTATTAATCTAGTTACTTTCTTAAACTGGATATTTAAATTTTATTATTTGTTAAGAAAATATATTGTTTATAGGGTTATTGGATGATTTAAGATCAATCTCTTTAAATAATTAACATTAAGTGATAATTAACATAAGGTAATAATTAACATTAGGTGATAATTAACATTAGGTAATAATTAACATTAGGTGATAATTAACATTAGGTAATAATTAACATTAGGTAATAATTAACATTAGGTGATAATTAACATTAGGTGATAATTAACATTAGGTGATAATTAACATTAGGTAATAATTAACATTAGGTGATAATTAACATTAGGTGATAATTAACATTAGGTGATAATTGACATTAGGTGATAATTAACATTAGGTGATAATTAACATTAGGTGATAATTAACATTAGGTGATAATTAACATTAGGTGATAATTAACATTAGGTGATAATTAACATTAGGTGATAATTAACATTAGGTGATAATTAACATTAGGTGATAATTAACATTAGGTGATAATTAACATTAGGTGATAATTAACATTAGGTGATAATTAACATTAGGTGATAATTAACATTAGGTGATAATTAACATTAGGTGATAATTAACATTAGGTGATCATTAACATTAGGTGATCATTAACATTAGGTGATCATTAACATTAGGTGATCATTAACATTAGGTGATCATTAACATTAGGTGATAATTAACATTAGGTGATAATTAACATTAGGTGATCATTAACATTAGGTGATAATTAACATTAGGTGATAATTAACATTAGGTGATAATTAACATTAGGTGATAATTAACATTAGGTGATAATTAACATTAGGTGATAATTAACATTAGGTGATAATTAACATTAGGTGATAATTAACATTAGGTGATAATTAACATTAGGTGATAATTAACATTAGGTGATAATTAACATTAGGTGATAATTAACATTAGGTGATAATTAACATTAGGTGATAATTAACATTAGGTGATAATTAACATTAGGTGATAATTAACATTAGGTGATAATTAACATTAGGTAATAATTAACATTAGGTGATAATTAACATTAGGTGATAATTAACATTAGGTGATAATTAACATTAGGTAATAATTAACATTAGGTGATAATTAACATTAGGTGATAATTAACATTAGGTGATAATTAACATTAGGTAATAATTAACATTAGGTGATAATTAACATTAGGTAATAATTAACATTAGGTGATAATTAACATTAGGTGATAATTAACATTAGGTGATAATTAACATTAGGTGATAATTAACATTAGGTGATAATTAACATTAGGTGATAATTAACATTAGGTGATAATTAACATTAGGTGATAATTAACATTAGGTGATAATTAACATTAGGTGATAATTAACATTAGGTGATAATTAACATTAGGTGATAATTAACATTAGGTGATAATTAACATTAGGTGATAATTAACATTAGGTGATAATTAACATTAGGTAATAATTAACATTAGGTAATAATTAACATTAGGTGATAATTAACATTAGGTGATAATTAACATTAGGTGATAATTAACATTAGGTGATAATTAACATTAGGTGATAATTAACATTAGGTAATAATTAACATTAGGTAATAATTAACATTAGGTAATAATTAACATTAGGTAATAATTAACATTAGGTGATAATTAACATTTGGTGATAATTAACATTAGGTGATAATTAACATTAGGTGATAATTAACATTAGGTGATCATTAACATTAGGTGATCATTAACATTAGGTGATCATTAACATTAGGTGATCATTAACATTAGGTGATCATTAACATTAGGTGATAATTAACATTAGGTGATAATTAACATTAGGTGATAATTAACATTAGGTAATAATTAACATTAGGTAATAATTAACATTAGGTGATAATTAACATTAGGTGATAATTAACATTAGGTGATAATTAACATTAGGTGATAATTAACATTAGGTGATAATTAACATTAGGTGATAATTAACATTAGGTGATAATTAACATTAGGTGATAATTAACATTAGGTGATAATTAACATTAGGTGATAATTAACATTAGGTGATAATTAACATTAGGTGATAATTAACATTAGGTGATAATTAACATTAGGTGATAATTAACATTAGGTGATAATTAACATTAGGTGATAATTAACATTAGGTGATAATTAACATTAGGTGATAATTAACATTAGGTGATAATTAACATTAGGTGATAATTAACATTAGGTGATAATTAACATTAGGTAATAATTTATGAGTGGCTATTTGAAAAATGGCACTGAAAAAGCCAGGTAGCTACTAACAGGGTTGAGTAAATAGTGTAAATATTTATAATCAAATATCTACTTTTAACCACATTCTACATGTCTAGTTGTTGACAGACCACTAACTCTTATCATTCATGAAACTAGGTTTTCATTTTTAGTTTAACTAACTAAATATGATTGCAGCCATGACTAAGGGTAATGTGTTGAATTTTCTTCATTTTAAAATCTTGTTCCAGGCTTACACGACAATCTAATCAAACACGACTCTCGAATGGCAGCTTGCATACCTAAAAAAGCTGTACAAGTCCTCTACCCTAGTGATGTGCTGCAACTCTTCAAAAATGTGAGTAGCTCGCCACTATCATCTGAAAATTAGAACTTTATTGAAATCAAAAAAGAAAATTTCACATGGTAGCTATAAACTAAAAATAATTTTCTTAAATAAAATTAAGCCCATAATTAGCGTGAAATGTTTAGGTTTTCACTTTTTTTTACACAATTCAAAGAAAATCAAAAACTGCATTACAGCCAAAATAATAAATTAAACATGTATGAACATAATTGAAAAGTGATTTTCTCTCTAAAGTAAGGAAAATAATAACACCAGAACAATATTCGTTCACTCAATCATAATTAGATATTAGGTATTTCTTTTAGATTTCTTGCTGAAGGTCCTCAGATTTCTTATTTTTTTTAATTCAATTGGCTTACTATTATAAATGATAGGAGCAGAATAATGAATTGACCTCTGTGAAAGGGTTAACCTTTGGAATTGTGGTGCGAGATAGTGACTTCTAGCTACCTAATTTTATTTCGTATGAAGTAGATGCAAGGTGTTTATTGTTGTCATTGGCAAGAAATTTCAACTTTAATAATTTTTGTCATTTAGGAGAATGCGTCTCTGTAGTTGAAAAATAGTCATTGTACCTAAACAGTATTCACAAAAGCATTAAATACTTACTATGCTCCTATAACTGCATTCTATACTTGAATATAAACCATCTTTCAGTGTGAGCTATAAAATATTTTAAAATAATTTAGCTAAATATAATATGGATGATTAATGATAAATTAAATATGATTTAGAGCTGCGAAGGTTTGATTGAAATACTTTTAAACCAACTCAACCAAGATTTTTTTAGCTTGTAGGTGTAGGACTTGGAATTAGACCGGGAATTTGTCACACATTATCCGCCTCCATTCCAGATGAAATGTCAGGACGTTGCAATGTAGCTACATAATTTACTAAATGTCTCTTTCAGATGAATGCAAAGGACATAGTGGCCTTATGCATGGATTCTCAGTCTACTCAGCCTTGCGATCTTCTCATCACTAGAGTTGCTGTTGCACCAAACTGCGTCAGACCCTCTGTACAAGATGCCATCAACAATCAGAGGTGAGGGAGAGATACTCTTAGCACTTGTCGGAATGAGTTTGAAATGTCGGAACAGATTTAAAATAGTTAGTCGAAAGGGGGTTTGAAACCGTGAGGATGGATTTGAAATTATGATTATCACGAGTTTATTTTGTCAGAACAGTTTCATACATGGTTGTTACAAGATATTACACTACAATATGATGCACCTCTCTGAAATTCTTGTTTCGAATTGCATTGTGTTGTTTCCAGTGTTTCAAAGTCGGTAGCTACTAGCCTCTGGTTAAAATTTAAATTTTCAATATTTAAAGTATAAGACAAACATTGACATGGTTTTCATTATAGTTTTGTAGTTTTAAAGTTTCTTTATTATTAATACTAAATGTTACAATTGTGTAGCACTTATGTATTTTATGAAACCAAAATTTCTGAAAGTGGTGTATGTTATTGTAGTATATTTTTGGTTACTAACATATTAGCTACAGTGTTACTTTTAATACGAACTCTTTCTTTATTCCACCATGATTTTTTTTTAAATAGCAGTTAAAGTGCTACCTATAAAATATCTTGTATTCCTTATTCGTTTAAAATTTTTCCATACATTTCCTCCAATTAAATTTCCGCTGTTTAATTTTTGTTTTCAGTCGTGAAGATGATCTCACTGGTGTTCTGTCAAGCATTGTGATGGTGAACAAGTTGATTGCTAATGTGTGCGACACAAGGTCCGTAGAGCAGGTGCTGCGTACACACGACACACTGCAGGTGTTGGTGAACCTTATGATCAATGCTGATACACCTGTGCCTCCTGAAATAGATCTGGTGAGTTTGGCTTATTGGTTTTATGATGTCAAAATGACAATAAAATTCATGTCATTGTTAGATATTTATATTATTCGCTCTGTGCCTATTAGGTGAAGTTTTGAATTATCGGAGAGTTCCTCGTTTGGTATCCATGGTGCCAGCAGGTATCATGGATACTGATGTGCAATATATACCTGCAGTTATAATTGATATCAACTAGAAGAACAACTAAAAAATAATTAAATCCACAACATACTAAAATATTTTGCAGCTTTTTTAATAATAACATTCAAATCTGGTAATTGTAATTGTTACCCTAAACATTTCGCTCCCTCTCCATTTTTTATTTTTTTCCACTATCTTTCAATTTCAGAAAAAAGAGAGGAAGCCTCGAGTGGGTCTAATGAACAGACTGAAAGGAAAGTCCGGGAGGTTCAGAAACAACTTATCCGGCAAGCGGGTGGACTACAGTGGTAGGACTGTCATCTCTCCTGACCCTAACCTGAAGATAGACCAGGTAACAGTAGTAAAGCATTAGTAATAGGTAATATGTTTAATAGAAAATAACGGGTTGGCTACAATCAAAAAATAGGGATACAAATAAAGGGGAAACTAAGCCAACTGGCAGTCAATAGACTAATGTGGCAAGTTTCAATTGAGAATAACTGACACAATCCAATAATCAGTACAATACAAAAATCCGTAGAACACAATTATTAACTCAAAGAAATCAATATTATAAGCAGCTTTTGGTCTTTCTGTCACATTAAACCTAATAATAAGTTAATAACTATGCAAATAGCTGGTAAAGTTATGGTGCAGCCAAGACGTTTAAGTGAGAGCCCCTCTTAATTTAAAATAACCCCACCATAACTTTCCCCTTTTAATCTTCTATGACCCCACCATAACTCAGTGAGAACACTGAGAAGTAAAGAAGTGGTTTTAAGATGAGTGTTAAATTTCAGGTGGGTGTGCCCATAGACATTGCCTTGCGTCTAACCTACCCAGAAAGAGTGACTGAACACAATATTGAACTGATGAAGCAACTCATCATGAACGGACCCCAGAAGCACCCCGGCGCAATGTACATCACCGAGAAGATAAAGCCAGACCTGGTCAAGTCTATCCGGTACAGAAAACAGGACAGGGAACCCCTTGTGCAGAACCTCAGAGTTGGGGATATTGTGGGAAGGTGAGATATTGTTGATCCAGCCTGCAGTTTATCACAGGATTTGTTAATTTATATGACGGTTGGAATGATAACGAACATCCAACTGAAAAAGGGTTTTTGAATTCATAATCTCTTGTACGGATATTACAGATGATGATGACACAATATGGTAAATCTTATTTAAATGTTTACATTAGATTTTGTATTAAGACAGACCTTGCCCATCTCTATTACGGCTGACCCCTGATTCACCCACTACAACTGATTCTTAGTTACTTCACTGAACCTAGCGAAAACATCGTCCAAAGTTTCTGGTGGTCCAACTAATTCTAATAGGCCTCAACTAAGCACAATAATTCTAAATCTTCACCTGACTATCCTAAAACACATTAAATCTTTTATTGCTCCATGCGAAAGATTCAATAGATTCCAGGCACGTAGAAATGTTTCCATTATTATAGGATTCCTTTTTTCCAAAGTGGCTGACAAAAGATTAAGCTAATTCTAAAGTGCCACAATTGCCATCTAGTAACCAACTGATTCTGTTTCAGACATTTAATGGATGGTGACATAGTGCTGTTCAACAGACAGCCTTCACTCCACAAGATGAGTATCATGGCTCACAGGGCTATAACTCTACCATGGAAGACCCTGCGCTTCAATGAGTGTGTCTGCAACCCCTACAATGCAGACTTTGATGGTGATGAGATGAACTTACATCTGCCCCAGACAGAGGAGGCTAGAGCTGAGGCCCTGCAACTCATGGGGGTGAGAATTAAAAGACATGGACTAGTTATTGGTAGATAGTAACCATCTTAAAATAATGAGATTCTTTTTGCTCCTATTTTTCTTTTCGTTAATAATACTTTTTGATCCTTTTAAATGTAGCTATAAGAAATGTATGTAAGATATAGTCTTAAGTATCTCAGTGATTTTAAATATCATTTACATCCCTCAGGTCCCTAACAACTTGGTCACACCTCAGTCGGGTAACCTCATCATCGGTGCCACGCAAGATTTCCTCACGGGTTCCTTCCTCTTGACTAGCATGGACATGTTCTTTGATAAATCAGGTGCCACTACCATAATCATGTCCATCGCTGTGCCTGGTGTTGGTTTGGATCTGCCCCCTCCTGCTATATTGGTGGTAAGAAAAACAAATTAAAATGTTTGCTTGTAGAATGAAATTTACTTACGGTAGCTAAATAACGAATTATCAGTCAGCTTCACATCTTCGGTCATATAAGAAAAACGGTATAATATTTTTATTTTATTTTGTATCCATTATATTGACAACTCCAATCATCAATTTATTAATATTATCAATACTATGTATTAATAGTATATATTTCATTTTAAAGTATAATAATTGATAATCGAACTCGACAATATTTGAACTGTAACATTTAGTTAACTAGTAGCATTTATTTTGCAACTGTTCTGAAGCGTCAAGATCATCAAGAAAACTACTAGCTACTACTACTACTACTACTACTACTATTTTGCAACTGTCAACTTATTTTAGAAACTCAGCACTTCTCCCCGTAAAGTAAACGAAATAATGACGAGATTATTCGCTTTTTGCAAAATGGTCTAATAAACCAAGTTTGAAAGGCTGTGTGACATTTGAAAGTCCCATAGCCTTAGTAAAAGTAGAGGGGTATTTAAGCTCGAATCACTATGGTACCTTGTTCAGTCTTAGATGTGCAGATTACGACTACGTGCAGATGAAGAACTTGTGATAGACCAACCCTAGGATTTATTTTTTTATTTTTTCTGGCCCCCTGCCAGAAGAAGCAAACCTTCTTTAAATAATTATTTGATATTAACTCCGTGACTATAGAGAGTTACTGTGAGATAGATCCTCTGTGAACGTATTGAGAACTAACATTTAAATCACATATAACGGATTAATATAATTCCTTGTATTTTTTATCCTTTCCCTCTATGAACTTTTAAATGATGAACTAATCTAGATTGTGGAAATTTGATAGAATATTTTAATCACAGAACCTGAAGACTTAAAGTAAAGAAGTATTATCTTGGAAGTAGAACATCAAGATTGAATTGATTACTTTAACTAAAACAAGAAATAGCAACATTTCAATACATTATGCATGCAGGTATAATTAATTTACCTTATTGGTGTCCATGATAGCTACCTGCAGGTATCATGGATACCAATTAAATTATCATTATTATATCGTTTTTTCTTATATGACCGAAGATGTGAAACTGACCGATAACTCTTAATTTCCCTTACATTAACATTTTCCTTAATTTTCAATCTCGCAGCCAATGAAGCTATGGACGGGCAAGCAGCTCTTCTCCCTAATAATGCGAATGAACAAAGATGAGCCTGTGAAGTGCAACTTGGAGGTTAAGAAGTGCAGTTCCCCCAAGTGTAATCACGACTTTGAGTTGTGCCATGATGAGAACCACGTAATGATTCAGAACTCTGAACTGTTGGCTGGTGTCATGGACAAAAGTCTACTAGGGGCAGGAGGAAAAAAGAACGTCTTCTACACCATTCTAAAGGACTATGGAAAGGTGAGGGAGATGTTTCTAGGATAGGCATCTATTAAAACTCTTTTAGTTCAATGTTATGTTGAATGTAGTCTGTTTCTGTTCTTTATAATGATATTATAACTTTTACAAAAGATTAATTGTTTGTATTAGCTATTTGGTAAACTTTTTAATGTTTCCATTACTTCTACCTCAGAAATATGCCGCAGAGTCAATGTGGCGTGTTGGGCGCATGGCCACTCGGTTCCTGATGATGTATGGATTCACTATTGGTATAGGAGACTTGACTCCTTCTTCTAACCTCAACAAAATGAAAGAGGCAAGATTGGACATAGGGTAAGTCCTGCCATTTAAATATGGATTTAGGGTAAGTCCTGCCATTTAAATATGGATTTAGGGTAATTCCTGAATTAAATAAGGATTTAGGGTAAATCCTGCCATTTAAATAAGGGTAAGTCCTGCCATTCAAATAAGGATTTAGAGTAAGTCCTGCCATTTAAATAAGGATTTAGGGTAAGTCCTGCCATTTAAATAAGGATTTAGGGTAAGTTCTGCCATTTAAATAAGGATATAGGGTAAGTCCTGCCATTTAAATAAGAATTTAGGGTAAGTCCTGCCATTCAAATAAGGATTTAGGGTAAGTCCTGCCATTCAAATAAGGATTTAGAGTAAGTCCTGCCATTTAAATAAGGATTTAGGGTAAGTCCTGCCATTTAAATAAGGATTTAGGTTAAGTCCTGCCATTTAAATAAGGATTTAGGTTAAGTCCTGCCATTTAAATAAGGATTTAGGGTAAGTCCTGCCATTTAAATAAGGATTTAGGGTAAGTCCTGCCATTTAAATAAGGATTTAGGGTAAGTCCTGCCATTTAAATAAGGATTTAGGGTAAGTCCTGCCATTTAAATAAGAATTTAGGGTAAGTCCTGCCATTTAAATAAGAATTTAGGGTAAGTCCTGCCATTTAAATAAGGATTTAGGGTAAGTCCTGCCATTTAAATAAGGATTTAGGGTAAGTCCTGCCATTTAAATAAGGATTTAGGGTAAGACCTGCCATTTAAATAAGGATTTAGGGTAAGTCCTGCCATTTAAATAAGGATTTAGGGTAAGTCCTGCCATTCAAATAAGGATTTAGGGTAAGTCCTGCCATTTAAATAAGGATTTAGGGTAAGTCCTGCCATTCAAATAAGGATTTAGGGTAAGTCCTGCCATTCAAATAAGGATTTGCAGCTAATACGAAGTGAGTACCCTATTGCTAGAAATGAAAGATAATGAGTAGGGTTGTGACAATATGCTTTTAAAATGATAGATTTTAAGAATATCAAAAATGTAATGAAATGGTATCAAATACTATATACAGCTGGTTTAGAACCATTCATTTCTCTTTAATTCTCTCCTATCTATGATACTTTCGGGATCTATAGTTTTAAAAGCATATTGTCACAAAAAGTAAAGAGTATTGCTATAAATTCTAATAAGATGACTTTTTTTCAGGTACGACAATTGCAAGCAGTTCATTGAAGATTTGAAGTCAGGGCATATGGAGTCTGCACCTGGATGTAACCCGGAGGAAACCTTGGAACAGGTAAGATATATATTAAATAGCGAGGGTGAGTTACGAATTATCAGTCGGTTTCACATCTTCGGTCAAATAAGTAAATACGATATAATGGAAATTAATCATCATCACTATGACTCTTTTCTATGATGTTTACTATTCATTGGTCCGACGCACCATTAGTCCGACACTTTTGTAGTTAATTTCTGATTTAACGTCAAATATATGTATGTATGTCTGAGGGTGTGCCGCCCCCCTTCAACCCCCTGTGAGGTCATTAAATAATCATTAGGTGTGCAGTACAACAAACTGGCGGATACAACAAACTACATTAAATGATGAAATCGAATGAATGATTGCATTATATAAATTAGTATTAAAAATAAAGTGAAATAAGATAGGAATATAAAATTTCAAAAATGAAAGAAAAAATATCATTTCATTATTTATTAAGTGAGTAGGTATATCCATTTAATAATAACTTCTATTTTATTCAAAAAATAAAACGAAATATAACTCAGAAAGATGTAACTGTCGGATCAATGGGGCGTCGGACTAATGAGACGTCCCCTTTTCTGATAGTAGCTACATGAAACAGACACTAACCCTAGTCTCATTTTTCCAGAAAATGCTCTCTACACTGAGTAACATTCGTGAAGAGGCAGGCAAGGAGTGTCTCAGGGAACTGCGTGGCTCTAACACGCCCCTAATCATGGCTAAGTGCGGCTCCAAGGGCTCTGTTATCAACATCTCTCAGATGATTGCCTGTGTCGGTCAGCAGGCTATAGGGGGAAAGAGAGTTCCTGATGGATTCAGTAACAGGAGTCTGCCTTATTTCAAGTAAGTTGTATTTTATTTGGGTAGAGTTAGTGCATAGCCATTAATTAGTGGTAGTAACTGTTGGGATTTTAGCCATTAATTAGTGGTAGTAACTGTTGGGATTTTAGCCATTAATTAGTGTAGTAACTGTTGGGATTTTAGCCATTAATTAGTGTAGTAACTGTTGGGATTTTAGCCATTAATTAGTGGTAGTAACTGATGGGATTTTAGCCATTAATTAGTGGTAGTAACTGTTGGGATTTTAGCCATTAATTAGTGTAGTAACTGTTGGGATTTTAGCCATTAATTAGTGGTAGTAACTGATGGGATTTTTAGCCATTAATTAGTGGTAGTAACTGTTGGGATTTTAGCCATTAATTAGTGGTAGTAACTGTTGGGATTTTAGCCATTAATTAGTGGTAGTAACTGATGGGATTTTAGCCATTAATTAGTGGTAGTAACTGTTGGGATTTTAGCCATTAATTAGTGTAGTAACTGTTGGGATTTTAGCCATTAATTAGTGGTAGTAACTGATGGGATTTTAGCCATTAATTAGTGGTAGTAACTGTTGGGATTTTAGCCATTAATTAGTGGTAGTAACTGTTGGGATTTTAGCCATTAATTAGTGGTAGTAACTGTTGGGATTTTAGCCATTAATTAGTGGTAGTAACTGTTGGGATTTTAGCCATTAATTAGTGTAGTAACTGTTGGGATTTTAGCCATTAATTAGTGGTAGTAACTGATGGGATTTTAGCCATTAATTAGTGGTAGTAACTGTTGGGATTTTAGCCATTAATTAGTGGTAGTAACTGTTGGGATTTTAGCCATTAATTAGTGGTAGTAACTGTTGGGATTTTAGCCATTAATTAGTGGTAGTAACTGTTGGGATTTTAGCCATTAATTAGTGGTAGTAACTGATGGGATTTTAGCCATTAATTAGTGGTAGTAACTGTTGGGATTTTAGCCATTAATTAGTGTAGTAACTGTTGGGATTTTAGCCATTAATTAGTGGTAGTAACTGATGGGATTTTTAGCCATTAATTAGTGGTAGTAACTGTTGGGATTTTAGCCATTAATTAGTGGTAGTAACTGTTGGGATTTTAGCCATTAATTAGTGGTAGTAACTGATGGGATTTTAGCCATTAATTAGTGGTAGTAACTTTTGGGATTTTAGCCATTAATTAGTGTAGTAACTGTTGGGATTTTAGCCATTAATTAGTGGTAGTAACTGTTGGGATTTTAGCCATTAATTAGTGGTAGTAACTGATGGGATTTTAGCCATTAATTAGTGTAGTAACTGTTGGGATTTTAGCCATTAATTAGTGGTAGTAACTGTTGGGATTTTAGCCATTAATTAGTGGTAGTAACTGATGGGATTTTAGCCATTAATTAGTGTAGTAACTGTTGGGATTTTAGCCATTAATTAGTGGTAGTAACTGTTGGGATTTTAGCCATTAATTAGTGGTAGTAACTGATGGGATTTTAGCCATTAATTAGTGGTAGTAACTGTTGGGATTTTAGCCATTAATTAGTGGTAGTAACTGTTGGGATTTTAGCCATTAATTAGTGGTAGTAACTGTTGGGATTTTAGCCATTAATTAGTGGTAGTAACTGATGGGATTTTAGCCATTAATTAGTGGTAGTAACTGATGGGATTTTAGCCATTAATTAGTGGTAGTAACTGTTGGGATTTTAGCCATTAATTAGTGGTAGTAACTGATGGGATTTTAGCCATTAATTAGTGGTAGTAACTGTTGGGATTTTAGCCATTAATTAGTGGTAGTAACTGTTGGGATTTTAGCCATTAATTAGTGGTAGTAACTGATGGGATTTTAGCCATTAATTAGTGGTAGTAACTGTTGGGATTTTAGCCATTAATTAGTGGTAGTAACTGTTGGGATTTTAGCCATTAATTAGTGGTAGTAACTGTTGGGATTTTAGCCATTAATTAGTGGTAGTAACTGATGGGATTTTAGCCATTAATTAGTGGTAGTAACTGTTGGGATTTTAGCCATTAATTAGTGGTAGTAACTGTTGGGATTTTAGCCATTAATTAGTGGTAGTAACTGTTGGGATTTTAGCCATTAATTAGTGGTAGTAACTGATGGGATTTTAGCCATTAATTAGTGGTAGTAACTGTTGGGATTTTAGCCATTAATTAGTGGTAGTAACTGTTGGGATTTTAGCCATTAATTAGTGGTAGTAACTGTTGGGATTTTAGCCATTAATTAGTGGTAGTAACTGTTGGGATTTTAGCCATTAATTAGTGGTAGTAACTGATGGGATTTTAGCCATTAATTAGTGGTAGTAACTGTTGGGATTTTAGCCATTAATTAGTGTAGTAACTGTTGGGATTTTAGCCATTAATTAGTGGTAGTAACTGATGGGATTTTTAGCCATTAATTAGTGGTAGTAACTGTTGGGATTTTAGCCATTAATTAGTGGTAGTAACTGTTGGGATTTTAGCCATTAATTAGTGGTAGTAACTGATGGGATTTTTAGCCATTAATTAGTGGTAGTAACTGTTGGGATTTTAGCCATTAATTAGTGGTAGTAACTGTTGGGATTTTAGCCATTAATTAGTGGTAGTAACTGTTGGGATTTTAGCCATTAATTAGTGGTAGTAACTGTTGGGATTTTAGCCATTAATTAGTGGTAGTAACTGTTGGGATTTTTAGCCATTAACAATTTAAAGGTAGCTAACTGTTAAAATTTTAGCTTTCAACTAGATTGAGATAACTGTTAGGATTTTAGCTACATGTAGGTCTCACTTTTATTAACATATCAGGACTCGGTGTTATTAAAAAACATATCAGTAATAAGAGCGAGAACTCAAGTTATTGTTACTCATTAATCATTTCATTTTCTATGAGTTGTATTGAAAGAAAATGTTTTGTAGACTCAACTTAGCGTATATTTTCATCACTCAGAATAGGTGAGTAGCCAATTAGTTTGATAGTTACTTTAATTTATATCATTTTGTTACATTGAACAAACGGTAATTTTATGTACTGAAAATAATTTCCGGTAGCTAAGTTGCGAGTTATTGAACAGTTCCACATTCTCGGATACGTAAGAAAAAATTTAATAGCTAATTATTATTCACCATTAATTATAATTGATGTCCATGACACCTGGAGGTATGATTCACTCACTACTTTGAACTTTCATCATTTCAATATGCGCGGAGTCGAACCTTCATGACCATTTTCTTTCAATCTAACTCATAGTAAAGGAAATGTTTGGGGAGTAACTAACAATCTTGAGTCATGTAATGAGAGCGAGGCCTGCCTTTATTAACTAGATAGAGGTAACTGTTAGGTGGGCGATCATATCACAGCAATGGCTACTACATTTGTTTACCCCTAACATTTTTAACTCACAGACTGAATGCAAAGGACCCAGAGGCCAAGGGTTTTGTCAGCAATAGCTTTTTCTCAGGTCTTTCCCCCAGTGAATTCATGTTCCACACCATGGGAGGCAGGGAAGGACTGGTAGACACTGCAGTCAAGACTGCTGAGACTGGGTAAGTCATAGACTTCAGACATGTGACAATATGCACCTTATAAAATGCATACGTATTTTATAAAGTGACTATTATTTCTTAAAAAAAATACACTTATTTCGCATCACCGTGTTTGTGCAGCCACTTTAGTTTTTATCTTCTTGTTCGAAGTTTCTTGTACTTGGTTATTGTTTTATTTAAATATAATTATCAAACTTAGTCACGAATGTATTTCTATTCTAGGTACATGCAAAGAAGGTTGATGAAGTGCATAGAGGATCTTCATATAGCGTATGACAACACTGTTAGAAATGGTCACCAGGATCTTATCCAGTACAAGTACGGTGACGATGGTTTGGATCCGACACACATTGAAACCACGAGCTATAGCAGCGATATCCAACCACCATTGGAATTTGGTCGCATTTTGCAGCACACCAAGAAGGCTTTCGTTCAGGGAAGTGAAGACGTTTACTTGAACAGTAAAGAAGTGGAAGATATTACCAGAAAGTACCTGAATGAAATTTGTCAGCAGGAGAATTTTGGTGAACTCTCCGAAACCTTCCGGAATTCCATCATTAAGTTCATGGATGAATTAGCTCAAGAGATCAAGAGTATGGAGGATGTCATAGAAGTGGTTAAGAGAAAACAAGAGGTGAAGCTGGAGAAAGAGTACAAAGAAGGGACATTGAAATCAGCCAATGGTGAATCTGTCGATTCAGAAGAAAAGCTTCAGGAACTTGTGAAAGAGCAATGTGACAATCTAGAAAAGGGTTACAGACAGATCAGGCATCTTAAATTCAACCAAGTGATAAAGTTCATTGATACTGTTATCAGACGTTACTATGGAACTAAGAGCAAGGATGAAGCCAATGAAACGGGTACTCCTCTGATCATAGAACCTGGTACAGCTGTTGGTGCTTTGTGTGCTCAAAGTATCGGTGAACCGGCGACTCAGATGACGCTCAAAACTTTCCATTTTGCGGGTGTTGCAGCAATGAACATCACTCTTGGTGTTCCTCGCATCAAAGAGATTATTAATGCCACAAAGAACATCAGTACCCCAATCATCACCGCCCAATTGAGGGTAAACACGGATGATTCGAATGCTCGTGAAGTTAAATCACGAATTGAGAAAACGCTTCTTGGAGATGTTTGCGAGTCCATTGTAATGGTCATCAACGGACATGGAATGTTCTACATCGTCAAACTGGCAACGAATAATATTAATTTACTGAAGTTGAAAGTTTCTGCTGAAAGTGTGAAGTATTCCATCTTGAACTCTAAAATGAAGCTTCTGGAGCACAACATCAGAGTTATCAATCCTAGAATTTTGACAGTGAAGCCTACTCTGAGTGGGAAGGATGACCCTTGGTTTCAAATGGATACAATTGCCAAGGATCTGCCTAAGGTTATTGTCATGGGTCTACCTACCGTGAGCAGAGTTGTCATCCACCACAAAGGATTGGTAGATGGTAGAGCTGCTTACGAACTTCTAGTCGAAGGCAATAACCTTCTGGAAGTGATAGCTACTTATGGTATCATTGGAACAAAGTGTTCCAGCAACAATGTCATGGAAGTCAAAACTGTTCTTGGAATTGAGGCATCTAGATCCACCATCATAAATGAAATCAAAAACACCATGAAAAGTCACGGCTTGAAAGTAGACTGGCGGCATTTTACATTGCTTGCGGATCACATGACATGCAAAGGGTCTGTGCATGGCATTACGCGGCATGGATTGGCTAAAGTGAAGGAAAGCATCTTGACTCTTGCGTCTTTTGAGAAAACTGACGAACATCTTTTTGATGCCGCATACCACGGTCAAATCAATCAAATCTGCGGAGTGAGTGACTGTATTGTGACTGGCAAACCTGTTAATGTTGGAACTGGCGTGTTCAAACTTATGCAGCAACACAAAAGGAAGGATAACATCAAGGAGATATACAAACTAACTGAAGAGCAGGAGGCAGCCATGAATGCTAGTGTTGCGAATAGTAAGATATACTCTAAAGAACCAGAGGCTAGGCCTGGTATTTTCACTAGAAGGCCATTGCTCTTTGATCTGGATGAGTATCATAAACCTTTGCCTTGACTATATTCATTTTACTAGTGAATAAAGTTTTTCAAATTTGCGAGAGCTGTGATATTTGATTTAGTTATATACCTAAATTTATGCAAAAATAGTAAATCTTGACAAATTTCCTCAAAACTATTAGTATAAAGTAGCTACAGTAGTTAAATATTCTTCCATTGACTAAGTTTCCTCGACCCAATGATTGTGCAGTTTGTAAACATTCTTTTGTACGCCATTTCAGTAGGAATGATTTCTTATTATTTGTTCATCTTGAAAATCAGTTTTTCTACATGCGAGACCAGTTCAGTTTTTCCTCGCATTTCATTATTTATGAAAGTACCGAATTACCGGAGTTCCGCAATCATACGACCGCTGCAATAATCACTTATTGAAAATGAGGAAAAGTCCGGAAAATCGCGTCTAACGTATTTATTTTTCCAAATTCAATCTGTAACTTTCCTCCTTCACTGGTAGCTGAATTTTGTTGATACCAAATGTTTATAGACATTACATTTTCTCTGCAGTATATGTTTAATAATTGAGCATGTAAATTAACATTATGAACAGTCAATTGTTGTAACTTTATTCTTGCATAATTTTGTAAGCATTACACGGGTAACTTTAAGTAAATGGGCAGTTGTACATTTTTATAATGTGATAATAAAAAGTTGTGTGTGATGTATGATTTTATTTATCTCCTCTTCACCAAAACAGGTTTCGATAGTCTGACTTTTTTAACGCCAACTAACTTTTTGGTCTGTTTTATCAGCCCAACCTTATCAGTTATTTTCCTCTGTCTCTTGCGTTCCACTGGTACCTCCTCTTCATTTTCCTCCATAGCTTCCACCTGTCGCTTAGCTTTTTTGGTCTTTTTATAAACATTAACTACTCTCTTGGCAGTGGGTGGAAGAGGTTGAGATTTCTTTTCCATCTTCCTCTTCTTCTCCGTCTCGTACCTCGTTACTTCTATCTTCATTTTGTAGTAGGGAGGTATGGGCATACAGTATCCTTTGGCTACCTGTAAGGGAAATAGCAATCAATATAAGGGACAAAAATAAACTAGAAAACTATAGTTCTGCAAAATAGATATTCATACTCTATTTGAGTGTCTACATATCACCTCAAAAACAATAAAAGTCACGAATATAAAATTATAACCCATATAATGTTATGTATTCATGAAAGTTAAATCTAATTGAAAAATAGAAGGAATAAACATGAAAGTAGCGTCATGCTAAAATCGAAAAATGTAAGTTCAGATAATTTTCTTTAATAAATAACCATTTTCTCCATTAAAATAAATTCGAGTTTTCCTAAAGAAGACCTCATATATTTGAAGCATCCTATTTCTGAACTGTAATTTACATGCCAATGAAGCTGTAATTTTATTGTTTTTCTCAAATTGCAGATAATATATTGTAAATGTATTTAATCTGAACAGTTTACGTATTTAATACTCTTTTTACAATTTTCAATCAATTTTGATGTAGCTAGTTTGAAGTTCTGGAGAAATTTACCTTCATTTAAATATCAGCAGAATTTCAAATTAGAAAATAAATCTAAAAAAAATTCAGACAAATAGTCAAAATTTATATTTTTGTTGGTAATTTTGAAATAGCTATCTGATATAATATAATATTTTCAAGTCTTTAGATTTAATTATTCACACTAACATCATCTACAATTTAAGAACAATAAAATTGAAAAAAAAAATCTAAATCAATATTAATTTTTATCAAAAAAATTCACGTGGGAAAGATTCTTAGAATTCAATTTTACCAGACTTTTTGCTAAGCCCCTCCTACTTTTCCCACGAGAATATAAGAAAAAACGATAAAATAAATAGTAATTATATAGTTTTTTTCTTATATTCTCGTAAAAAAGTGGGAGGAGCTTAGCAAAAAGTCTATTGGAAAGACTTAAAATCATACGTGTGTACGGGCCTTAAGAAACAGTGCTCAGAAACAAGACGCTACCTTTTTCAACCTTTAAATCGTTTTTGTAAACAGCAAGCAAGGCTCATTTCAAACGGGGTGTTTTTTTTATACGTATATTCAGTCAGCGTTTTTTCACGCATAATTTTTTTGTTGCAGTATGAAAAAAACGCTCATGTGAAAGTGGCCTAAAGGTCATAGAAAAATGTTTTGATTGAAATGATTCAATCTCAACGGAAAATACATAATATTAGGTTATATGAAAAAAAAGCTGTTGAAAAAACCTTCAACGCAGAGTTTAAATAACCTCTAATAAGAGAAAGATGTATAATCCTATTTGCAATAGCTACTTTACCTCTTTGATATCAATATCCTCTAGGTTGAAGAATTCTTGCATTTCGTGGTATTTCAAGCAGTCCATGTACCCCTTGTAAGAACCTTTGCCATTGATGTTCATGCTGTACAACTTCTTGTAGTAATCTTCTATCTGAAAAATAAACAGTTTACTATTGAGAAGCTATTATGAATCAAAACTTTATGATTAGCTACCTTAAAGGTCCTCTCCAGGCTCCGGGAAAAAAATGAGTTTATAACATAATATTGTAGAACTAAGGTTTACGATCATTATTCTGCAAACCGCATACAATTCGTTTCAATATAAATTTTATAATTTGTTTTTAAAGTTTTTTAATACTCTGTGAGCAACAATTGAGCGATTCACTAATCTGATGCTCAAGAAGAAGATTGTACACTCTTTGTTTTGACTACAAATTTGAATTTTATAAACAAACCAAGCGTTTTCGGCCTTTATTTAAATTATTTTAGATATTAATTGTTTCCTAAAGTAAATAAACATTTCTATTATAAGTTCATTCAATATTATACTTTAAACGAATATTAAATGGATTTATTAAGCCTAATACCTAGTTGACAATCAAAACAAATGGTGTACATTCTTTTTCTTCAGGCTGAAAATTTCTTAAATTAGTAAGTCGGAAGTAAAATAGGTTTTGTAGTTTTTTTTTTTATTATAAAAATCTTTAAAAGCATATAAAATTAAAAATATGCTACCAAATTCGATTCGGTTTGCAGCAAAATGATGAGAAACATTAGCCTCGTTGAATAAGGCAATAAAAATATTTGCTTGGAGGGGACCTTTAAATAAAATTAAAACGTAATAAATTTAATGAGGGGTTTAACGTCTACTTCGGAACCAAAGGCCATATCGCTGACGTCAAAAGGAGATTAAATACAAGGGACTAGAAAAAGCAAGGATAGTGGCTCCATGAACAAAGTTACCAACCACCAGTCTGTGACAATGCTCATGGATGCAGAAAAGCTACACGACTATCAAGAAATGTGACGAAAAGGGACTCGAGCACCAGTGGCTGCACTCACGGATGGAAGAGGAAAAAGAAGAGGTGATAGTAAATGAAGCCTACGAGTCTACCTAGCACAAAAATCTAAAACCTTTTAGGTGAAGAGCATAAGTGCATAACACTAATTATAAACAAAATTAAACTTTCAAACTTGTATTAATTATTCTTCATGTATAATGGATATTATGACCACTAGATATAGCAATTGGTTATAATAAGCAACAAAGGGTTAAAGGGGCAGTTCAGTCATTTTTTGTTTCAACATTTTTAATGTCAAACGATTGCTTAGTAAGAATAAAGTATAGCTATCGTGTAAAATCGCAATGTTCAATAAAATCTAATAATATCCTTTTATAAATAAATTATTTCTTACCAAATGCTAATGGTAGATGGCGCCACAATCAGTGGCGCCATTTTGTAAACAAGCCAAGTGAGATAAGTTTCTATCTAGATTCTAGCTCAAGTGAAGAGATGGCTTTATTTTTAAAACTATAACTTCTTGTCATGAATCTTTTCACCATTTTGACGCAAACAAAGGTTGATTACTGCATACATAGATTTATATGAAAACAACAAACACACTCACGTACATACTAATGAGTGCAAATGCTTCCGCTAGGTGTCGCTAATTTTATTATATACTTTTTATATGAACATTTTAAAAATAAACGAGCATTCAAATATTACATTATTAAATATTCTGAATCGATTTAAAACCAATTTGGCGATTGTTTGATTTTGACTTTACTATCCCTTTAAAATGCAGGGCGAATATTCCTGATTGGACCTTCAAGAAAGTATCATTATATTCCCATAATAATATTCCATTCTCATACTTTATATCACTTTATTTATGCAGCTACAAACTATAATGTTTAATGTAGACAGGTATATTTTTCTTACATATAGCTATTATTAAGTAGCTAATTAGAAGACATCTGACAATAACTATCTAAAGAATTGTAAATAAGCAATTAGAAAATATTGATCTTCTTGCACACTCACTTTTTCTGAAGGCAATTGTTTGACTCTTTTCCAAGGTACAGCGAGTTCTTCAAGAGACATTTGCTTCTCTTCCGTTAAATGAGTAACGAAAGGCATTTCCTCGGGTCTGATGAAAAGGACGTACAGTTTGCACAGGGCGGACATAGTCTCAACAAACCTGTGTGAAAAAGAAACCATTACAAATAAAATGTTGCAATTGGAGAAAGGGATTGGTAAAAGTCTACCAGCTTTTAAAATTCCTCTAAAAATGAACTATTTTAATGAATGAAAACTAAGCAGTCAATTCAACTGCTTTTTACTTCTCAAACATTTGTATCTCTTGAATTAGTATTGGCAGATACTTAATATTTATAATCAAGGAGACACTAGGTCCTGAATATTAGAAAAAAGTACCTATCTACCAATAATAATTTATGAAAAAAAAATGTCAAAGCAGTCACATTAACTACTTAGCTACTAGTTCTAGTATTAATATAATTGAAATAAACTCCTATTAATTTATAATATAATAAGATGAGCAATTCAAAAGCAGAAGACTTTTTCACATCAAATGCAAAGATTCACAACTCACTCTACATTCACTGGTGGGTCGAATTGTATGATTGTGTCTGCTTCAAGGAGAGCAGATTGAGCCAGTGCAGAGTTGGCTGAAAGAGCCAGTGCACCTGTGCCTGTCTCTGAAAAACCAGCCAAATCATCCAGAACCTCTTGTGAATTCAGGCCAGTTTCCTGAAAAAGGAAGATATAAAAACAATAAATATGGTGAATTTTGAACAAAATTCAAAATCCTTAAATTGCAATAATTGATTTAGCAGTCAGATTGATTTCAAAATTAAGATAACAATCAATATTGTAAAAGAATGTTAAGCCATAATAAAAAAATAGATTTAACATCAAGTCATTTTATTTGAGAATTAGTTTTAATACTAAAGAATTAGTTATGACTTACCATTATTGGCATGATGGGAAGTTGTTTGAGTTTTTCCAGCAGCTCCACAAAGAATTTAACACTGTTGTCATGGTGAAAGATGATGACAATTTTCTTGGTCCAAACCTGTTGTTTGACATCAAAGTAACGACTGACGAGTTCATTCAGCAGTTGAACTCTATTCTCAACTGGGCAGATTGAGTAACCTGGAGAAATAAAGAATGGGATTAGATTTACATCCTAGTGAAAGTGGTAATTAGATGCCATAGCTAGCAAGTGATTAAGTAATAGATAGATAATACTTTGCTAAATTTGTTTTTTTTATCTGTTGTTTCTGTATCCCAGTCTGCAAAATATGAGTGATGTTGCAAAGTTTATCTGGTGACTGTTGAGGCCTTGAAATTGACCTTATGCACTCTTTGACAACTGTTTTCCATTTAATTCCAATGTTTACATGTAATTATTGGAGAGTATTTTGCGATTTTTGGAGAGAAATTTGAAAATCTTTGGAGACAAATTGCCCAAAATTAAATATCTGGTAAACTGGAGACTGATTGTGCATGCTTAGTAGACTGGTAGATACCGAGGTATCCAGTCTTTAGAATATGGGACATTCAACATTTTCTGTGTGAACACTCCTTAATTTCCTCCTGTGTTCTCAAGTATTTTACTGTGAACAGAAACCAAAATAGGGAATTTCTTGTGGAACAATGTACCAGTTCCTGCAGTCTAGGTATGCATGTGCATAAAGTTGCCAATATATTGGCATCTTTTGAGGATCACTCAGGGGTGAAATAAGTTGAAAAAACTGTAATCAAATTATTAAATAACTAATAAAATAGCCATAAGGGAAGGACATGCATCAGACATGAGCCATAATGATTTTTTTTAATTGTAGCTAAATTCTCAGTCTGCAGAAACTAGTAAAAGTGTTCATAGAGATCTCTTATTTTGTTTGTAGCAAAATTAATGTAAATATAGGAATTAATTCAAAATTGTTAGGAGAGAATAGCCCAAATATCTCTCATATTCTGCAGACTGGGTGAATTCTTCACAAAATGCCAAATATCTACTTTCTGTTTCAAAATGAGTTAAATGTTTTGACATAGGTCCATTTTCTCATCAAACTGTCAACTTTCCTACCACACTATGAAACATGGGTGAACAGGATAAGATATCTCTATGAATGCTTAACCAGTTACTGCAGTCTGGGTTTTCCCTTATTTTGCAATAAGGGAAATTTGCAATTTGCTGAAAGCCTGAAATCAGAAGGCAAATCAAAAAAAAAGGATTTAGTGTGAAACACTTTACCAGTTTCTGCAGAATAGAGTCTTGAAAACTGTTTCATATTCTGCAAAAGCCAGATAGAAAACCAGTTTGCAGAATATGGGAGATTTAATATTTTCTGTGCAAACAAACCTTAATTTTCTCCTATATTTACCTGTATTTTACTGAGAACAGAAGACAAAATGGAGGATTTCTTGGATAACAGTTTACCAATGTTTCAAAGTTGCCAGTTTAGTGAGAGAATGGATCCAGGTCATCACATTTAAGACACTTTAAAGAAGAAATTTGACTACCTAGTAAAGATTTTACACTTGAAAACATCCCTATGCTTCATGTCAGATGCATGCAAATCTCTGAGTCTATTTCATAGTGATTTACTTGTTATTTCCAGTTTTTTAACAATATACTGGCGACTTTGTTCACAGTCCATGCATTGAAACATGGCGGCTTACCAGTTCATGCAGTCCAGTCTGTATTCAGTGCACCAAATTCCACTGACATTTCTGAAAAGCTGCAAAAATCCACCAACAATTTGATCAATTTCCAATATTTTGACTGATCCACCAACATTTTTCCAATTTAACCACTGAAAATTAATGGTAACATAGGAATAAATAGCTAAAAATTCACCGACTTTGCAAGAATATTATTTTCAAAGGGGATAAAATTTCACCGACATGTCAGTGGAATTTACCATGAAATGCAATCTGGATAGAAAAGCATCGCATTTCTCCCAAACCATTCGAATGAATGATCAATGGTGAGCCAAGTAAAGTAGCCATGTTTTATAGTGTGGCAGAAAAGTCACCAGTTTAATGAGAAAATGATTCAGGTCACCACCTTTAAGATACTTTGAAGAAGATTTTTGACTTCCTAGTGAAAATTTAACATTTTTATGCTTCATGTATATATATAATCTCTTGAGCCTATTAGTACTTTAAGAGTGATTTACTGGGTTTTTCAACTTATTAGACCTCTCGCTCTCCAAAAGTCACCAATATACTGCCAGACTGCAAAATATGGAACATTTTTCCAAGACTCTTTGCAGGAGTTTTTGATTGAATTATAGAAATTATAGGAATAAATAGCTAAACATAGGAATAAATAGGTAACATAGGAATAAATAGCTAAAAATCCACCAACTTTGCCAGAATATTATTTTCAAAGGAGAAAATTTCCGCTGACAAGCCGGTGGAATTTACCATGAAATACAGTCTGGCCGACATATAATAGGAATTTACCACCAAATAAAATCTGGAGTCTTAAAAGCATGCACAATCAGTCTCCAAAGTACAAATATTTGATTTTGGGGCAATTTCTCTCCAAAATGGCCATGAATCTCAAAATACTCTACAATAATTACATGTAAACACTAAACAGTAAACATAGGAAATCGACATTAATTAGAAAATTGTCGCCCGATAATCACTCTGCATAATGTGTCTCTCTTCAGCAGAGATTTATATTTGAGAGACAGTTACTCCGTAGCAGATTCAGAATCTCCCCAGTCTGCAGAATATGGAACATTTTTCCAAGACTCTCTGCAGGAGTTTTTGATTGAATTTTAGAAATTGGAGATCTGTGCAGGAGATCTTGAATTAATTCCTATGTTAGCTACCATTAATTTAGCTGTTGGAGATTCTGAATCTGTTACTGAGAGTCCAAGAGTAACCATCTCTCAAACTAAAATCTCTGCAGGAGAAGAGACACATTCTGCAGACTGGGAATCTCTTGCAGCTAAATTAATGGTTACTGGTTACATAAGAATTAATTCAAGATCTCCTGCAGAGATACACAATTTCTAAAATTAGGCTCAGATTTGTCACAGAGAGTCTTGGAAAAATGCCAGTTTGTAAGGTCACGCAGGTAAATTACAGCCCACTCAGTGACTCACTAACTGCGGCCTCTAACAACTGAAATATCCCAAGTAATAAAGCATGTCCAAACTCGCCATTTAAATGGCGAGTTTGTGACAGTTAATTTAAGCCCTTCAATTGCAAATGGCGAGTTTTATCTATTTTTCTCCTATGCTACAATGTTATTTTGGAGAGAATTAATGATAATTTGATCATTTTGGGGAGAATTTGTTGAATTTTGGAGAGAGCTGGAGAAACAAATGGTGAGTTTATGAGACATACTATTTTACTTGGGAAATATCATAGCTTCAAAATACACATCAAAGCTTAAATTAATAAGTTATAGCATGCACTGTGTTTCTTTTGATAGCTATGCAACATTTTAATGTAATTTCGTTCAGAATATTTTAGAGACTCTTGAGAGGGCCACAATTAAAAAATAAAGGGCCGCAATTTACCTGCATGACCATATTTGATACACTAGACTCATCTGACTTTTTCAAAAATCTGTGAAATATCTGCCAACATTTTTCATCAATCTGTGTAGTCCTCCAACATTTTTCCAGTGTCCCCTCCAAAAATTAATGGTAATATAGGAATTAATAGCTAAATATCCTCAACATTGCAGGATTTATTTTATTAGAGAAATTGAATATCTGCCGACATATCATTGGAATTTACCACCTAATACAATCGGGGGAAAATGATCCATATTCATATTCTACAGTCTGGGACCCTGGGTCACTTTCTCTGAAGCAAGTAGAGCTTTTGAAGATAGCAGATTCAATCAAGGATTCAAGGTAATATCTCTGATCTCACAAAAAGTCAGTGTGGTATCACTCTTCATGGCTTTCTTTCTCACCTCACATCCATTTTTCAAAGTATGGACAAAGTTTCCAGTATTATAGTATATACTATACTGTGTAACTGGCGTATTCTGAGGGGCAAAAAAGTTTAGAAACCTGTAAATAACAAGTAAATCACTTGTAAATAGTCTCAAGTGATGCACATGCCCAGGTAATAAAGCATGTTCAAACTTGCCATTTTCATGGCAAGTTTTTGTTTTTGACCAGTCTCCAGAATGCGTCTCTTCCCCCGCAGATTTTAATTTGAGACACGGTTACTCTCAGACTCTCGGTAGCAGATTCAGAATCTCCCGCAGCTAAATTAATGGTAACATAGGAATCCAGACTGTAGGAACTGGTACGGTGGTACCCAAGTAAAATAGTATGTCTCATAAACTCACCATTTCTCTCTCCAGCTCTCTCCAACATTCAACAATTTCTCTCCAAAATGATCAAATTATCATTAATTCTCTCCAAAATAACATTGTAGCATAAGAGAAAAATAGATAAAACTCGCCATTTGCAATTGAAGGGCTCAAAATAACTGTCACAAACTCGCCATTAAAATGGCGAATTTGGACATGCTTCATTACTTGGGGTGGTACCTAGACTGTTCTCCAAGAAATCATCTAGTTTGGCTTCTGTTCTCAGTAAAATACATGTAAATATAGGAGGAAATTAAGGATTGTTCGCACAGAAAATGTTAAAAATGTCCCATGTTCTACAGACTGGACTGGATGATATGATGCATAAGGATGTTTTCAAGTGTAAAATCTTTACTAGGAAGTCCTTTTTCTTCTTCAAAGTATATCTTAAATAGTTAAATGTGGCGACATTGATCCATTTTTACACAAAACCGACGACTTTCCTGCCACACTTTGAAACATGGCCTCACAAGTCGCATCTTGCAATCTTTCTTGGCTTTGCTTTCTTTCTCTATCTTACTTATAAGGTGCAGCAGTTCAGGCACCCTAAGACGTTGGACAATAATTTTGAATCCTTCAAATGCAAATGGCTAGAAGGCCAATTTTATTTATTAGAAAAATTATAAATACAATTGGTGTCTAATATCTGTCTATTATCATAATCATTATATCAAAGTTCAAACTATATAAATTAGGTAGTACTTACCTATGGAAGACTTAGTCATCTTGAAAATATGCAAGTAAGCAGAAAAAAATGTAATAAATAAGACTTTCTTGATGAATGACTGGGAATTTAAGCTACAAATTCTTTGACTTTAAATCAGAAGCGGTAAATGAAATTCTCTCGATTTTGAATCAGATTATACGGTTTTTCTTTTCTACAAGCAGAGAATGTTGTTAAGAAGTCTACTTCAGAAGATGTCATTTCTAGGGCTGTGACAATATGCGTTTAAAATCATAGACCATAAAAATATTATAGAAAGATTGAATAGAAGACTAATTATTAATGGTTCAAAACCAGCTGTATATAGTATTCGATACCACTTCGTTTTACCAGTGATATTCTTAAGATCTATGATTTTAAACGCAAATTGTCACACCCTAGTCATATCATGAATTTGGAGAGAAAAATGGACTAAATTTTGGTTTTGCCAGTTATCGTTAGTTAAAATTCTCATAATTTCGTCTCTAATCGGGTGCAATTTTATTTAAAGTTATTATATTTGATTAAAAAAAACTCCCACGCGAAATAGAGGCTATAGTTGAGGTTTTTTTCACTGCAATCAATCTTTGAAAAATAATATGTGTTTACATAATCAGGTGTCTTTCAATAAAGTTTTAAACAATAACTCTACCGAGCCAAAAATACACGTCAATGATTTAGATTAACTATATTCACGAATAATATTTAAATTTCATGTAAATTAAACTAGAGCCTGAATCGTCAATCTACAGTGTTTTTTTTTTCCTTTTTACAAGACATTGACCCCCGACTTGGAATATTTGAAATAAGAATTTAGAGGAAACAAATATATTTTCTTGAAAATAAGGCTTGGTACTTATATTTCATGTGATACACACTTATTTGAAACTCATTCAAAATACATCTAAATGTTATCTACAGAAGGTGTTGAAAATTGCCGCCGGAATCCTGTAGTCAAAGTTTTGCGCGGTTCAAGACGCTCTTCGAGTCTTCGTCACCTTCTCAATTGTTACTGCGTCATAATTTGCACCAAACAGCTTCACACACTAAAGTCCATAATATCTTAAATGGATTGAAGTTTTTCTGAATACAAAATAGTTTGTGTTGTAGCACAGAAATGGAAATCAAGAGGATTGAGTTCTTACTGAGTGCTGACCAGAAGATCTCAGTGTATCTTTTGGTAACTCGTCGTTGAAATTTTTCTTCAAGAACTGCTTAGCCACTCTTGTACATTGAGATGAAGCATCATCTTACATCCACCAGAGTCTGCGTCATGTTGCAGTGGCTCAAAAAAGTTTGCCACACTTTGTCTCTCAGCAAAGCCATGTTATAGGAACCATTAACAGAGTCACAAGGGCCGTCGTCATCGATGAATGCTTGTACAATAGAATTTCCCATCCACAAACGTAACAAATATGATTTTTTTTTGTCATTTTTATAGTTTCATTTGACAATATCATGTGGATTCTCATCTGCAAATTATGACGCAGCAATAATTGATAGGGTGACGAAGAGCTTTGACTAGAGGATTCTGGCAACCATTTTCAACACATTTTGTAGATAGCTTTTAGAAGTGTTTTCAATGAGTTTCAAATAAATTTGTATTACATGAAATGTAAGTACCAAGCCGTATCTTGAAAAAAATGTATTTGTTTCATCTAAATTCTTATTTCAAATATTCCTAGTAGGGGCTCAAAGTCACTGTAAGCGAAAATATGTAGCTGATATAAGGCGTTAAAATACTCGTTTTCAAATGGCTCTAGACGATTTTCAGCACGAATCAAAATTAATTTCTATTTTCCTGTTATTTACACCAATTCAGTACAAAAAATTAAACGAATTAAAAAAAATAAAATGACATAATTTTATTCAATAATTAATGTCCCTCAATCGATCTATCAACAATAGAGAAAGGAAGGTTTACTGCCCCTTTAAATGATTGCAAGACATAAAACAAGAGAGGGATATATTAATTATATAAGCATATTATACACATAATTGCATAAATTGTAAAGCTGATACATTTTCAGCCGTAATAACTGTGTGCATTTGTCGTTTTATTACACACTTACCAATTTATTAATTCGATATATTCAGTTTAAATTAATTTAACTGTTTTTGTCTATAAACCTAATTTTCCACATTTTACAAGTTCCAAACATTGTATTCAAAAGATATATTTTGATTAAATGTTTATGTAAGTGTGTAGCTACCAATTTATCAAAACATTTACGAAATTAGGTTTGAGTCAAATATTGTTGAGAAATAATTAATTTAGATGTACAGTTATTTAACATTTGCTTCATATACCTAAAGAAATATTTATTCATTTATTTATTAAGCATATAGCACTCTTCAAAGGAAACAGGGCCGGGCCCTCCCTGGTCCGTTCAGTTTATTATACACAAAAGAGAAAGAAAATACAGTTGGGGCTATCTATATATTGGCCGGATAAGCCTAAGGCATCTGTGGCAAGAAATAAAGAGTAAAAATAGAATGTTCTATGCCTGAAAAATTGATCTGCATTACTAAAATTTATATCGATAGTTATATAGTGTTCTAGAAAAAAAAATCAAATAATTTATTTAGATACGAGAGTATATAATGATGGGAAATCCAATGAATAGGAAATTACATATTACAAAAGTTAATAATTAAAATTTTCTAATTGAGAATCGAACCCTGAACCGGATCTCCAACACTAGCTGCAATTTCGATCTGTGATAGTATACAAAGTATATAAATTATTTTACTGTACTGTACTAAATCGAAGACCAGGGTTCGATTATTGAATAATATTCCTTTTAAAAAACATATAAATTATCTCCTGATAGTTAAACGTTCAAAATTTGTTCTAGGAACTTCATTTCGGTTCCAATATCTCTTAACACTATATAACTGCGGCGTGACCCACCGGTGGTCATATAGTCATATTGATATAGCTACTAATATTGCTGGTGACTCACGGTGGTCTCAAGTTCATATACTTTGAACCTTCAAGAGCTCTTTAGTACCTTAGTAGTTTAATTAAGATAAAATGAAAAGTTAGAATAAAAAGTTGTAGTGTTAATGTATACCTATTCTTTTATTATTGTACGAAAAATGTATTCAATATTAAAATTATTAGTATTATTTTTCTGCATTATATGAATTTTAGATAATATTTAAATCGATAGATCACTCCCCATTTCAATACATACTTAAATTTACCCTGATTTTTACACTTCATCTTCCTCATCAAGAAGCTAGATTCTAATGTAAATTTTAAACAATTTTAGCGCTAATCATCTACAGTTTACTGTAATTAAAAAACAATTTCACTAGAAAGGCATAAATAATATCGTAAAGAGGCGACGAAATTCATTTATCTAAATAGCAATAACTAGTGTTGTGACAATATGCTTTTAAAATCATAGATCCCGAAATAGTACAGACGGAGAGAATTGAAGAGTATTGAATGGTTCTACACCAGCGGTGTATAGTATTCGATACCATTTCATTCCGTCTGTGATATTCTTATGATGTTAAAAGCATATTGTCACATAGTGTTAAATTTTAGGATTAAGTTATGTATATGTAGGTACAGTGTCCATTTTTTCACAAGTGTTCTAAATTAGGACACAGTTCTATAGGACACAGTTTAGCGGTTTGGCTCGTGCCCGCCAGTTCGATCGTAATTGCTGTAAATGGCGTGAAAAAGTGACAGCGTGACAGACTGATGGTTAGTAAATGACAGGAAGGGATGAAACGCTAGGGATGATCCTACGCTACTGTTGACCCTACGCTGGAACCCGCTAGAGATGATCCTGTACGCTAGGGATGATCCTGTACGCTATAGGGATGATAGTGTAAAGGATGCTGAATTTATCCTACGCAAGAACACACTAGAGATGAACCTACTCTATTTATGCATACTGATTAAACTTAACCCAAAACCATTTTTCTTATATTAATTATTCTACTATTTTTAAATAAAATATTTAGCAAAGAAAAAAAAACATATAGGAAAGTATAATTCAGAAGATATCACAATAAAATTAGATTTGATAACTTGTTCCGATTTAGTAATTGTTTATACATTATTATTGTTTTCTATTCAAATTCTTTTTTAAAATAATTAAAAGGCAGGGCTAAAAACCTAGTTATAATTTAAATTAATAAAATATACAAAACTAAATAAACGAAAAACTGATTAAAATATTTACTTATAGTACATTCTTCCCTAAAAAGTTTATTGTATATTGTATATTGGTTTATATTCGGTGCATTCGAATTATTAAGTATTATTATTTATTTGTTTAAATGAATTTATACAATTTATACATATTTTTTAGAGCAACAAGAAGGAAAAAGTATCCTCCTTTCACTTTCTTTATCAATATATTTAAATACAAAAATAAACTTCTTTTCAATATAATTTATTCAATGAAAGATCATTTAAAAATGTACTTTTGATAAAAAAGTTAAATAACATACATAGTCTGTTGTACAAATATAATGACTATAGTTATTTATTGCATCATGGGAGTTCATCTCGACACTATTAAAGGTATAATCCGTTAGAATAACAGACAGATAATCCATTGCTATCGTAACGTCCCGTGAAGTAATTATGGTGGAAACACCGATAATTCCCGTGAATCGCCACATTAATTCCACCCATCATCTCTGGTTATCATTTTAACAGTGATGCCCAGTTTTCAGATGGTGGCAGTGGGTTTTATTCTGATAGCTGCAGGTGATGTTTGGCAACTTTCTTTTTATATTCATCACCGTGACTTTAATTTAAGCTGAAGAATATTGATCTAAAATATAATTTTATTAAAAAATAGAGATATAATACTTCTTTTGAACTGTTTATCCGTACCAGGTTTATAAATTTGGAGATCATATCTGGTTATCATTTTTTACACTGATGCCAGTTTTGAGATGATGGCAGTATATGTTTTACTTTGATAAACTAAAGAATATTGAATAAAACGAGTATAGTTTATTTGAAATATAGATAAATAAAGCCTTATTCGAACTTACATTCACACCAGGTTCATAAATTTGGCGACCAGCTCGCCTAGATAAGAACATAATTGGGTGAATTATTGCCCCATCCCTGTCATTTTAAGTGATAATATTCACACTAGCAGGGCACGTGCAGCTAAAAAACACAGGATATGAACCTAATTGTCTGAGGGGACTAGAGTCATCGTAATTTATTAATGCGTACTCTGGTGGTCAGTAAATGTACCCTCGTTATAGTGGATTATTTATGGGTCTATATCTACCTATAAAGCTTGTTATAGTGGATTATTTATCTACCTATAAAGCTTGTTATAGTGGATTATTTATCTACCTATAAAGCTTGTTATAGTGGATTATTTATCTACCTATAAAGCTTGTTATAGTGGATTATTTATCTACCTATAAAGCTTGTTATAGTGGATTATTTATCTACCTATAAAGCTTGTTATAGTGGATTATTTATCTACCTATAAAGCTTGTTATAGTGGATTATTTATCTACCTATAAAGCTTGTTATAGTGGATTATTTATGGGTCTATCTAACTATAATGTTTGACTAAGCATGAACTTTATTAAGTGTTTGTAGATAAAGCATGCTAAGTTTATGCGATAAATCATGCAGCAAAATTTATTGCTTAATATAATACACAACAAAAGAATTTATTGAAATTAAATAAAACGAGAAATTTTTCTAAAACTATATCTATTTTATATTAAAAGGTAAATATATTTTATATTTTAATTATTAATTTTTGACAAGATATAATCAAGATTTAAAATTTTAAGACTTTTATACTTGGTTTCTTGGCGTCTATAAGATCCGCGCCATTTGCACAATTTCGAGAATGAGCTGCGCATTTTTAACCCCCTAATGTCGAGCATGCGTTATATATCTTCATTTTATTTATTATGAAATAGTATACTAATATATTTGTAACGAGGGGCGTGCCCTCCCCCCCCCCCCTCTCTTGAGGTCAATAAACAATCATGAAGTGTGCAGTACAACAAACTAGCGGATATACAACAAACTTGAGTTTCAAAATATCTTCATTTAACCTTTAAATAAATGTATGAAAATTACTTAGAAAAGCTCAACAAAGATGAAAATAAATAAAAAAATATAAATATTTTAAACCTCTCAACAATAATGGCCGTTATGTAGTTTATTGTATCCGCTAGTCATAATAAATAAAATGAAACGTTCGGCATTGGGGTTGAAAAGGTGCTGCGCATTCTCGAGATCGTGCAAATCGACAAATGGCGCGGAATAAATATAGTCATAGCTAAATTTAAAAAGTATATTTTCAAATGCTATAGCCTATATAGATTAGATTTTGATGAAGACGTTTTTTGATGTAAAATGTCATTTTGATGTCATTTATCTGCAGGAAATGATAGTAAAAAGTAAAGGAAGGATGCCTATAAATGGGATAGAGAATCATTCACGGTGTAACATCTCTGTATCCTGTCTAAAATAGATTAAAGGAATTATTTATAGTGTCAAAGGATCACCAAGAATTAATGGAAAAATTAAATTAGGTAGAAAATAATATATTACATTAATTTAATTAATAATTAATGAAAATAAATAAATTATTCCAGACTGAAGATTTACTAGATATAAAAAGACTGCTAAAAGTTATGAAAAAGGATTACTTATGAGTTTTATGATGAATTTCTCATGTTGTTTTAAGCTATTTTCTGGTATTTTAATTAAGTGAAATTAATGAGTTATTTTATTTTCCATAAGGTTGAATTTCTATTGAATTTATTAACATAATAGCCTTTAGATCATTTTAAATAGCTTTTATAAACCCTACCTAGTATACCGTATCAAATAACTTAAATTCAAAATGGCGTAACGTATTTTACGAAACACAAATATTTTATGATTACTTATTATTAGGTATGGTCGTGACAATATGCTTTTAAATTCATAGATCTTAAGGATTTCACAGACGAAATGAAATGGTATCGAATACTATATACCGCTGGTGTAGAACCATTCAATACTCTTTAATTCTCTCTGTCTATTATATTTTCGGGATCTATGATTTTAAAAGCATAATATCACAACCCTACTAATAATGGTTCTCAAACGTTAATAAAGCACTCAATAATTAACTAATTCAATACAAAGTAATCTATCTAAAGTATCACATTACAATGATATCATTTCATGTAATAGGTTGACTCTATAAATTATCAGTAAATTCAGCCACGAGTCAGCCACTAATTTCTCTGTATTAAATTACAGGGGTAACTGAGCCATTTGTTAATTTGCTCGCACCTGCATGGAGTACTTACTGTAATTTATGTACTGGTAATCATCACACTATATTGGTTATTTAGTTCATTGTACATTGGGGATATACTTGTACGTTTAGTTCTTTGAGTTGGTTATTTACTCCTAAATTTACATTGGCTTTATACAAATTCATATGAATACATTGGTTATTTATTTGAATATTGTTGCTTCATATAAGACTGTACAGCGTATATGTTGCTTCAAAATAGGGTATCATAATAAATAAAATGAAAGTATTAAGGCACGCTCGGCACTAGAAGGATACAAACGGGCAGCGCATTCTCAAAATTGTGCAAATCGGCATCGGCATAAACATAACTATATTTAAAATTATAAAACATAATTATGATGCTTCGGTGGGCGGCATTTTCGGTTTTGGAAATTTCGATCGAGGTATAAATACAAACTTATCAGTTAGATGTTATGGGGGTATGCCGCCCCCCGAGCCCCTCTGCTAGATAATTAAGGGGACACTCACGGTTTTTAAACTTTTTCTTCAACAATAAAGATGCATATTTGAAACTTCTCACATGTTTGTACCATGTCATATGCACAAACTTTCATTTAGGATATTTTTTTGTAGTCTTTATTTGTAGAGCCTGTAATCGCTAACTGGCTACATCCAAAGCGTGTCTAGCGCAGGGTGTCCGGACAATTCGTCGCCAGGACAATTCGTCGTCGGACAATTCGTCACCAGGACAATTCGTCGTCGATTGAGAATAAAGATGATACAATTATAATTGGTAAAGATGCATTGATTTAAAACGAGTTAATTTTTTTCAACAAAATAAGTGGTTGGTATAATGCAATTTTACATGATAATTTATTGATAGTTACAAGTCAAAACTAGAATATACTTTTACTGAATTCCACTCGTTGAGGTTGGAATTATACTTAAGAATAAGTTGATATGAATGAATTATACTAAAGGGATATTATTATACAGGGAATTATACTGTACAGGGATAATAATGAATTATTCTTAGCGAACCATTCAATGGAATGACTCGCTAAGTTTAATTCATCCAAATATGTGGGTTTTAATTGATGATTGAAAAAAAGAAGAAAATCTAATTTATGCTAAATTTCCACAGCATACTCGAGGTGCCGAAATTCATTTAAAAATGAAATACAGGAAATTTCGGTATCGGAATTATAAATGGTCTCTCAACATAAATAGCCGTTATGCAGTTTGTTGGATCCGCTAGTTAGTTGTACTGCACACTTCTTGATTGTTTAAGAGGGGTCAACCCACTTTTGAAAAAAACACTATTTTATTTTTGGACCAATCGTTCTGAAATTTGTTTGGTATATGTAACTTCGCAAAAGAAAAACATTTTATTCATGAAACTTTTTCGATTTTGGCATTGGTTTTCGAAAAAAGTATAGCTTTTTAATTTTTTTAAAATTTTTTATAGATTTCAAATAACATGAAGTGCAGGAGTGTATATGTATAGAATGAAGACTAAGACAGTTTATAATCCTTGGAACATTTCGAACAAATCTGCAGAGAGTTTTTTTTAACTTTCTTTCCTTTTTTTGTAGGCACTTTTTGATGACTGACTAAATTTTTCTAAAAGAAAAACTAAATTTTTGGTTTTGAACTGTGATAAAAAAACGAGAGTAAAAATTGAAAAATCCATGTGCAGATTTGTTAGAAAAGTACCAAGGATTCTAAAACTGTTTTCGGTTTTCTTGTAGCATGAAAACTAATTGACTTCTCGTTATATTTAGGGGGAAAATTTACATTTTACATGAGAGCCAAAAACGATATCTATTTGACCAAAGAATGTAGAAAGTAAATAATACCCAAAACGTAAAAGCCACATTGCCCCCTTTGGATCCTGCTATGGGTGGGTTGTACTTCCTCTAGCCCCCAAGAAAGTGGGGACATACAAGTACAATTCCTAAAATTCCTTTTCCAACCAAAAAAAATCATGAATTTTGACCCTCACCCGCCCCCCTTTGGGCACCTCCTGGGGGAGGTTCTAGCGCTCTTACCCTCACACAAAATTGAGACATGAAAGCCCACTACCTAAAGTGGGCAATAAATTGAAAATTGAAAATTATCATCAAAATATATACCTCCTCAATAACCTGGCATAGGGGTTCGGGGGGGGGGGGGGGGCACGCCTCAAGATAGATCAAACTTATAAGTTATATTTATACCTCGGACCGGAAGTTCCGAGACCGAATTTTCCGCTCAAATCTCATGTTAAATATATGTTAAAACATGTCAAAATTACTAATGTCACGTATCATTTTACAGCGGTTAATGATGTTATCCGCATTTAATGAATACACTACACATTTTAGTACTCATTAGTTCAACTTGTTCTTTAAAGGTCCCCTTCACTCTATTTTTAATTCTCTATTCATTATAACTAAGGTTACTGATTATAAATAAAACTGCAAACCATTTCAAATTTGGTTCTATAGTTTTATCATAATATGTAATTTAAGACTTTTTCCCGTTTTTTCTACTACCCCTCTGAATTTCAAGCAAAGAAACAGCCCCTTGTGCGATAGGCTAACTAGATCCGACAAATTCAAAACAATAACAAAGCTGATTCCAAGATAATGGATCCATATAACGAATTCAAGTACCTAATTAAGTATTTCTTACAAATAGTTTTCATATATCATAACATTTTTCCTATCTAGAGAACTGGTCATTTTAAAACACTGCATTTGAATAGGTATGTACTATGTATATACGAACGAACATACCTACTCAATTATGGGGCCTTTATCTTCTTATGATTCTCAGAATGAAAAAAAGCGAAATGTGAATATTTCTCACATAATTAATTGTGAACAGAATAATTGATCGATTTAAATTCTGTTTACTGTGAGATGTTATATAACCTTAGCTCTACATATTCAAAGCAATTCCAGAATTTTATTAATTTAGAGTGGAGAGGACCTTTAACAAAAAAATTATTAAACTAAGCTGAATTTTCTTAGAACCGTAACTTCATATAAGACTGTATATGTTGTTTCATATGAGGGATATATGTTGTTTCGTATAAGGGAATATAATAAATGTTGTTTCATATGAGGGATATATGTTGTTTCGTATAAGGGAATATAATAAATGTTGTTTCATATAAGGGATATATGTTGTTTCGTATAAGGGAATATAATAAATGTTGTTTCATATAAGGGAATATAATAAATGTTGTTTCATATAAGGGAATATAATAATGTTGTTTCATATAAGGGAATATAATAATGTTGTTTCATATAAGGGAATATAATAATGTTGTTTCATATAAGGGAATATAATAATGTTGTTTCATATAAGGGAATATAATAATGTTGTTTCATATAAGGGAATATATTAAATGTTGTTTCATATAAGGGAATATATTAAATGTTGTTTCATATAAGGGAATATATTAAATGTTGTTTCATATAAGGGAATATAATAAATGTTGTTTCATATAAGGGAATATATTAAATGTTGTTTCATATAAGGGAATATATTAAATGTTGTTTCATATAAGGGAATATAATAAATGTTGTTTCATATAAGGGAATATATTAAATGTTGTTTCATATAAGGGAATATATTAAATGTTGTTTCATATAAGGGAATATAATAAATGTTGTTTCATATAAGGGAATATATTAAATGTTGTTTCATATAAGGGAATATAATAAATGTTGTTTCATATAAGGGAATATAATAATGTTGTTTCATATAAGGGAATATAATAAATGTTGTTTCATATAAGGGAATATATTAAATGTTGTTTCATATAAGGGAATATAATAAATGTTGTTTCATATAAGGGAATATATTAAATGTTGTTTCATATAAGGGAATATAATAAATGTTGTTTCATATAAGGGAATATATTAAATGTTGTTTCATATAAGGGAATATAATAAATGTTGTTTCATATAAGGGAATATATTAAATGTTGTTTCATATAAGGGAATATATTAAATGTTTCATATAAGGGAATATATTAAATGTTTCATATAAGGGAATATATTAAATGTTTCATATAAGGGAATATATTAAATGTTTCATATAAGGGAATTTATTAGCTTCAAGCGAAGGCGTTTTTCCTTATACAGAAATACAAAAAAAGTCCTAACCTGTAATAGTAAAAAACAACCAAAACAACCAACGCCCAATCATAGGAGTTGTTTTTAAGAACAATTGTGATAGAGCGTAGTTGAAATAATTACTATAAATGATTTATTATAATTGTTTTGAATGGAAAAATATTGTATTCATATGAAAGAAACTTTACTTTTTGAATGGTATAATTTGTTTTCATATAAAATAAAATTAAGTTGATAAACACCGAAAAATGTTCTTTAAGTTGTGAAAATAATTGAAAAGTATAGCTAAAAAATAAAATACTGGTTATCAATTGCTGGTTATTATTTGATGGTTATCATTCACTGGTTATCATTGGCTGATTATCATTTGATGGTTATCATTCACTGGTTATCATTTGATGGTTATCATTGGCTGGTTATCATTTGCTAGTTATCATTTGCTAGTTATCATTTGCTGGTTATCATTGGCTGGTTTTCATTGGCTGGTTATCATTGGCTGGTTATCATTGGCTGGTTATCATATGCCACCACTCCCTAAATGTTCAGCCGGAAGTCTAGTTCTATTTTTAGAAACTAGAAGGAGTGCCTAGAATAAATACCTGCCAAAGAAGTAACGATACCACCACAACAGAGAAGTAACGATACCACCACACCAAAGAAGTAACGATACCACCACACCAAAGAAGTAACGATACCCCCACACCAAAGAAGTAACGATACCACCACAACAGAGAAGTAACGATACCACCACACCAAAGAAGTAACGATACCACCACACCAAAGAAGTAACGATACCACCACACCAAAGAAGTAACGATACCACCACACCAAAGAAGTAACGATACCACCACACCAAAGAAGTAACGATACCACCACACCGAAGAAGTAACGATACCACCACACCAAAGAAGTAACGATACCACCACACCAAAGAAGTAACGATACCACCACACCAAAGAAGTAACGATACCCCCACACCAAAGAAGTAACGATACCACCACACCAAAGAAGTAACGATACCACCACACCAAAGAAGTAACGATACCACCACACCAAAGAAGTAACGATACCACCACACCAAAGAAGTAACGATACCCCCACACCAAAGAAGTAACGATACCACCACAACAAAGAAGTAACGATACCACCACACCAAAGAAGTAACGATACCACCACACCAAAGAAGTAACGATACCCCCACACCAAAGAAGTAACGATACCACCACACCAAAGAAGTAACGATACCACCACACCAAAGAAGTAACGATACCACCACACCAAAGAAGTAACGATACCCCCACACGAAAGAAGTAACGATACCACCACATCAAAGAAGTAACGATACCACCACAACAAAGAAGTAACGATACCACCACACCAAAGAAGTAACGATACCACCACACCAAAGAAGTAACGATACCCCCACACCAAAGAAGTAACGATACCACCACACCAAAGAAGTAACGATACCACCACACCAAAGAAGTAACGATACCACCACACCAAAGAAGTAACGATACCACCACACCAAAGAAGTAACGATACCACCACAACAAAGAAGTAACGATACCACCACACCAAAGAAGTAACGATACCACCACACCAAAGAAGTAACGATACCACCACACCAAAGAAGTAACGATACCACCACACCAAAGAAGTAACGATACCACCACACCAAAGAAGTAACGATACCCCACACCAAAGAAGTAACGATACCACCACCAAAGAAGTAACGATACCACCACACCAAAGAAGTAACGATACCACCACACCAAAGAAGTAACGATACCACCACACCAAAGAAGTAACGATACCACCACACCAAAGAAGTAACGATACCACCACACCAAAGAAGTAACGATACCACCACACCAAAGAAGTAACGATACCACCACATCAAAGAAGTAACGATACCACCACACACCAAAGAAGTAACGATACCACCACAACAAAGAAGTAACGATACCACCACACCAAAGAAGTAACGATACCACCACACCAAAGAAGTAACGATACCCCCAAGTACGATACCACCACACCAAAGAAGTAACGATACCACACCACCACCAAAGAAGTAACGATACCACCACACCAAAGAAGTAACGATACCAC
>CANNZV010002326.1:0-35671 GCA_947561585.1 Caprella mutica | reverse complement strand
GTCCTATCTATCTCACCTTGCCAAAAGAGCTGTCAAAAGTCCTATCTACCTCACCTTGCAAAAGAGCTGTCAAAAGTCCTATCTATCTCACCTTGCCAAAAGAGCTGTCAAAAGTCCTATCTACCTCACCTTGCCAAAAGAGCTGTCAAAAGTCCTATCTATCTCACCTTGCCAAAAGAGCTGTCAAAAGTCCTATCTACCTCACCTTGCCAAAAGAGCTGTCAAAAGTCCTATCTACCTCACCTTGCCAAAAGAGCTGTCAAAAGTCCTATCTACCTCACCTTGCCAAAAGAGCTGTCAAAAGTCCTATCTATCTCACCTTGCCAAAAGAGCTGTCAAAAGTCCTATCTATCTCACCTTGCCAAAAGAGCTGTCAAAAGTCCTATCTATCTCACCTTGCCAAAAGAGCTGTCAAAAGTCCTATCTATCTCACCTTGCCAAAAGAGCTGTCAAAAGTCCTATCTATCTCACCTTGCCAAAAGAGCTGTCAAAAGTCCTATCTATCTCACCTTGCCAAAAGAGCTGTCAAAAGTCCTATCTATCTCACCTTGCCAAAAGAGCTGTCAAAAGTCCTATCTATCTCACCTTGCCAAAAGAGCTGTCAAAAGTCCTATCTATCTCACCTTGCCAAAAGAGCTGTCAAAAGTCCTATCTATCTCACCTTGCCAAAAGAGCTGTCAAAAGTCCTATCTATCTCACCTTGCCAAAAGAGCTGTCAAAAGTCCTATCTATCTCACCTTGCCAAAAGAGCAGTCAAAAGTCCTATCTGTCTCACCTTGCCAAAAGAGCTGTCAAAAGTCCTATCTATCTCACCTTGCCAAAAGAGCTGTCAAAAGTCCTATCTATCTCACCTTGCCAAAAGAGCTGTCAAAAGTCCTATGTATCTCACCTTGCCAAAAGAGCTGTCAAAAGTCCTATCTATCTCACCTTGCCAAAAGAGCTGTCAAAAGTCCTATCTACCTCACCTTGCCAAAAGAGCTGTCAAAAGTCCTATCTATCTCACCTTGCCAAAAGAGCTGTCAAAAGTCCTATCTACCTCACCTTGCCAAAAGAGCTGTCAAAAGTCCTATCTACCTCACCTTGCCAAAAGAGCTGTCAAAAGTCCCATCTACCTCACCTTGCCAAAAGAGCTGTCAAAAGTCCTATCTATCTCACCTTGCCAAAAGAGCTGTCAAAAGTCCTATCTATCTCACCTTGCCAAAAGAGCTGTCAAAAGTCCTATCTATCTCACCTTGCCAAAAGAGCTGTCAAAAGTCCTATCTATCTCACCTTGCCAAAAGAGCTGTCAAAAGTCCTATCTATCTCACCTTGCCAAAAGAGCTGTCAAAAGTCCTATCTACCTCACCTTGCCAAAAGAGCTGTCAAAAGTCCTATCTATCTCACCTTGCCAAAAGAGCTGTCAAAAGTCCTATCTACCTCACCTTGCCAAAAGAGCTGTCAAAAGTCCTATCTATCTCACCTTGCCAAAAGAGCTGTCAAAAGTCCTATCTACCCTCACCTTGCCAAAAGAGCTGTCAAAAGTCCTATCTATCTCACCTTGCCAAAAGAGCTGTCAAAAGTCCTATCTATCTCACCTTGCCAAAAGAGCTGTCAAAAGTCCTATCTATCTCACCTTGCCAAAAGAGCTGTCAAAAGTCCTATCTGTTTCACCTTGCCAAAAGAGCTGTCAAAAGTCCTATCTACCTCACCTTGCCAAAAGAGCTGTCAAAAGTCCTATCTATCTCACCTTGCCAAAAGAGCTGTCAAAAGTCCTATCTGTCTCACCTTGCCAAAAGAGCTGTCAAAAGTCCTATCTACCTCACCCTTGCCAAAAGAGCTGTCAAAAGTCCTATCTATCTCCTCCAAGTCCATAAACTTGTACAAGTGCGACTCATCCAAAGTACTGAAAATGGTTCCAGTAATGCGGGCCTCTGGCAACTTGCACCAATTGAAAGACCGTAATTGTCGACCAGATTTAGGCACCTGTTGAACATTGGTAAAATAAAAAGAAATCAACGTCTAATTCATAACTCAAGGCCGTACACACGTAGGGTTTTTTAAGTCTTTCCACTAGACTTTTTGCTACGCTCCTCCTACTCTTTCCACGACAATGTAAGAAAAAACGAAATAATTGTTATTTATTTTAGTTTGTATCCATGATACCTGCAGGTATCATGACTTAAAAAACCCTGCTGCGTGTGTACGGCCCTTAAGAAACATCTAAATTTTAGACTATACCCCTGCATCGTTTTTCATTTATTTTTTAGTTTAGTAGTTTGAATCATGTTTTAATTTAGGATTTTATAAATTATTAAATTTTCACAAGTTTGTGAAACTTTTTTTGGGTGTAATAAAATATAATAAAACATTACGCTCATGTGAACAGGATAATAAATACAAGGGACTTCAAAGAAACAGTCACAGAAGAAAGTGGCTTCATGAGCAAAATAGTTTACCACCATTTGATGTGAGCTCATGGATTCAGAAAAGCTACTTCGAGAATACAGTAACTTGATTTGATATCGATTAAAAATAATAACTTTAAAATATGAACAAAAACAACCTTTATGATAAGTAAATTTAATTAAATATTTCGTTATATGTAGAATGCTTAATTTTCACTAACCTTCTTTGGGGGTCTAGATGGCTTAATGGGCCCACCAGGAGGGGGAGGGGGGTCCTCCAATTGGTGGAGGAGGTGGAGGGGGTCCAGATGACGATAGTGGAGGCATAGGTGGGGGAGGGATGGGAGCAGATGGGGGAGGGGGTGGGGGTGGTGGAAGTGAAGAACCACCGATAGCGTCTGGTGTCTGTATAGAGAAAAAAATAATTAACACTAAATAATAAAAAAAAAATCCTAATAAAAACGTAAAAAATAAATAAATAATAAAATAAAAAAAAGGTAAAACAATTGTGAAAATAAAATGAAATGGATATACTAAGAAAAAGTTGAAAGTTTTTATGGAGAATATTAGTGTAGGTAAAATGATAATGAAAATGAATAAAAAGCTGTAGCGTAAATGGTAACAGCAAAATATGTTAATAAAAAGCAAAAATTATTGAAACCCAAAATATAAAAAATTATTCATTTTTTAAACTATAATAATACAACCAAAATGTAAATCAGGTCTGCAGAAATTATACTTTACTTTTTATCTTAATGCATAAGATATATCGAAAGATATTAACCATATTTCATATTATTCAAAATATTCATTGATTAATAATTTAAATGCAATACATCATCAGCTCCTCAATGTGATAGGAAGAATGACTCTGACTCTAAAATCAGGATGATTCACTACACATGACTTCATTATAGAGGAGTTGCACTGGTAGAACTCCTCTTTCATGAAATATAACTAATTTACTATATAGAGATGCATAATAAACTTATTATTTGCGGCAGACAAAACTAAATATGTTCAATAGAGGTACATTCACTATAGAGGAGTGTACTAATCAGGATGATTCACTATATAGGAGTGTAGTTAACTGCCGTTACCTTAGTCACCATGATAGCCTTATCATCGTCTGACAGGGATCCTTCAGTTAGTTGCTGCAACTGTTGCTTGCTAAGCTTCTGTTGCTGCTGAGACAACTGATGTAACTAAAGCGATGAAGGAACAGGAGGTGATTTGTAAAGGGTTAGTGAAACAGTAAAGACCCAAGGCATGGTTAGTAAAGGTAGAAAACGCATTGCATGGAAATATATTGGGGATATGGTATTGATGATTTGGATGATTTGGTGATATTATATGATACATGTTAGTTACTATTTAAGAAATAATGGTTTTAAAAATTTAATGTAACCCATACTTCATAATATTATGGATCGCATCACTTTATTTATTCATTTTGAGATGAGTATCAACTTCCTACGTCATATAATGACCAAGTTACATGCCTTCATAAACATACTATTATAAGTGTACCGTCTATTTTCTTTAATCTAATTAATCTTGAAAACACTCATTAACACCTTTTTTATGAACTAGCACAGTACACACCCAATCCTCAATGAATTCACTTATTAGCTGTTATTGAACCCCCCTACCTTGGCTGTGACATCCTTCAGCTGTGCCTCTAGCTGTGTGTTGACACTCTGCACCTGAGATGTGGTGGACACCTCTGCTTCCACCTGCAGACGTAACTGCTCACAACTACGCTCTGCCCCATTCTGAAACATGTAGAGTAGTTAGCGATAATTCGACAAAGTAGTGGAAATTACGAATTATCGGTCAGTTTCACATCTTCGGTCATATAAGAAAAAACTGTATTATAATGGTAATTTAATTTTAATTGGTATCCATGATACCTGCCGGTATCATGGATACCAATTAAAATGAAATTTAAATAACAATTATAATACAGTTTTTTCTTATATGACCGAAGATGTGAAACTGACCGATAATTAGTAATCTATCCAAGTGATAATTCGACATGGCAAAATTATGTAAATTGTACAGTGTTTGTGAACTGCCTTTATATAGTCAAGCAAAATATTTGTGTACATCTAAATATATAGAGAAAAAAAAATTAGTTAATGTACCCTTGGCATTGGATTCTGTTCAGTGGTTAGCAAAATCCAATAATTCGTAACTAACTTTCAATGATTCCTAATCACATCAGAGCCCACATGTCAAAAGGAAAATAAATACATGTGACTGAAAAAAATTAACTATGTATATATGTACGTTAGGGTGGGCCAAAAAATAGGGGTTTCGGACGAACTTCAAAATCTTCATATGGAATAGTTATAATAAGTTGATACGTTATAAAAGAAAATTGCATTCCAATTTCCAGGCCATTTCTGGATATTTTTGAATTGCCCCGAAACATTTGAAATTTTGTTCAAAATGATATTTTCCCATTAATTCTAAAATATTCGATTTTGTTTTTTTCAATGGAATAGGTAAAATTAGCAGGCAATATACGAAAAAGAAACTTGCAAAATTGCAGATTAATTTTTGATACTTTTGAGTTGCCCCGAGCCTTTTTTTGTAAAATATATTAATATTACAATATTTCTCTTAAAATTCAGCTTCTAGAGCAATCATGCTGTTATTGTGATAAGATAGAAGTAATTTAATTCTCAAAATAACTTAGTGAATTGTATTAATTTCATTTTATAAAAGTATTTATGAAAATTTTCGTATTGCAAAAATTTCGAATTTACTCGGATTTTAGCAATTAAATAATAACTCATGCAATTGGCTTTGTCAACTTTTTTGAATTACCAAGTGTCCCAAATATTGAAATGTTGATTTTATTAATCAATTATTAATATTTTGTTATCAATTTATTGCATATAATACTCTTTATTATGTTCTTCATTGAGCACCAGACCTCCATAAGTGTGCAGCACTAAACTGACTACAGTCTCAAGCGGTGCCTAAATTCGAACAATTTGGATGGGTTGGGGCAACTGTAAACACTATCGAACCTGTCTGATTTTCCGGCACAGACAACAAAATAAGCTCTTCTCAAGCTGTCTTCCTATTCTAAATGATTAAAAATCTAAGTTTAAGAGTTTTTCGCCAAAATGTAGTAAAAATCACCAAAAATGTTACTTTTCTGATATTTGAATCGCTTGGGGGCAACTGTTAATAATATCAGAATTCACTCAAATTTCAGTTCAAGTACCTTTACTTGTCATATCAACTTTATATCACTGTTCCATAAGTAATATCCAAAACGTTATTTTTTGGCCCACCCTTATGTACGTACATAATCATATGTATTTTCTTATTTTGGCATTTTTCATATTTTATCAGAAAAAATTATACAATTTTTAACAGGGTTCTAACATGATAGTATATTTGAACGAAAAAAATGTTTTGTTTATTCTAACGATCAGTTCATTTCACCTTTTCCTTTGTGACTCTCTCGAGTTCGAGTTCTCTCTCACAGAGCTGTGTGGTGACATCAGACAGTTCTGCCTCAGCAGTTCTCAGGCGAGAGCGCAGTTCATTCATGACTCTCTCGCTAGCTAACTCCTTCACGATGTCATTCACACTTATCTGCATCACTGTAGTCTCTCTGCAGAAAGATGAGGCAGTGAATACTTGGTGAAAAGGGAGTGAATACTTAGTGAAAAGGCAGTGAATAATTAGTGAAAAGGCATTGAATACTTAGTGAAAAGTAGAAAGCTATTCAGTGAAAAGTCAAGGAATATTCAGTGATAAAGTCAAGGAATAGTCAGTGAAAAGTCAAGGAATAGTCAGTGAAAAGTCAAGGAATATTCAGTGAAAAGTCAAGGAATAGTCAGTGAAAAGTCAAGGAATATTCAGTGAAAAGTCAAGGAATAGTCAGTGAAAAGTCAAGGAATATTCAGTGAAAAGTCAAGGATAGTCAGTGAAAAGTCAAGAAATAGTCAGTGAAAAGTCAAGGAATATTCAGTGAAAAGTCAAGGAATAGTCAGTGAAAAGTAAAAGTAAAGGAATATTCAGTGATAAAGTCAAGGAATAGTCAGTGAAAAGTCAAGGAATAGTCAGTGAAAAGTAAAGGAATATTCAGTGATAAAGTCAAGGAATAGTCAGTGAAAAGTCAAGGATATTCAGTGAAAAGTCAAGGAATATTCAGTGAAAAGTCCAAGGAATATTCAATGAAAAGACTGAATTGTCAGAGCAAGAAATGATGTAATATTACTGATACAAAAATATATTCAATATTCACATTTTAATGTCTATATAAAAAAGTGTCAACTACTAAAACTTTTTATTTGTATATTAAATGTAGATCTACCTTTATTCCTGACACTAATATTAAAAGACTAGCATGCATTTACTATCAACTTTGAAAAGTAGTCTTCATGAATATGAAATGTAATTGCAAACTGTATTTAAAAAAAATATAAATGTAAATATACTAAGAAACTATTAATAAGATTTACATCATAGCTAAATTAAGTTATAAGAATTACCATCAATATTCTTGTTGCAACTGTACCTGTCTTCACCAGTGGCCGGGTTCTGTGTTATTATCTGTTGCAACAGTCTGTCAAACAGGGCCCAGTGATCTGGGGCAGCAGTCGGTGTGGAGGTCTGGGGCAACAAAAGAAGGTGATGAAGGAGGGACAGAAGGTGGGGGTATGAAGGACTGAACTGCAGTCTGCTGTGAAGGGCATTGAACATCGCAGAGCCGCTCTTGGTGTCCATGTGTAGTTCGTTGAACCGCTTCGCCCACTCTCGCTCATCCTCGCACCGGTAGAACTCGAAGGCGTCCAAATGGGTGTCCAGGACGTCGTCTTCGAGCTTCCGGAGTTTTTGGATGACGGGTTGAATACCCAGCATGAGAAAGTCGTAGCGGAGGTGGAGTCGGAACTCCAGTGACTCTTCGCCTGGACCCCAGCGAATGATGGCATTGATGAAGGACATGATGGCGATGCGGAGGTTGAGGTCCTCTTCACGGTCTAGATCCACTACCAGAGTCTGAAAAAAGGGAGATATATTTAGCAATTGGGGTTGTTTTAGAAGTATTTACTGAAATATAGGGTAAGTTACGAATTATCGGTCGGTTTCACATCTTCGGTCATATAAGAAAAAACTATATAAATACTGATGAAAAATGTAATAATAGAAAGATATTTTTAGCTATGTTCTTTTTTCAATAAATATTTATTATTAATGAATCAAAGTACCTAATTTCTTAATAAATTTTTATTATATCATTTCAAATCATAATTATCGCAATTGATGATTTAGAAAACAAAATGTAGGTTAGAAACATACTACAACAATTCAGTTTTTTTTGTTTAAAAAGAAAATATAAAAATATCAATTAAATTTTTTAAAATTAAATCCATACCTGGAATCTTGTCCTCTCCCCCGCAAATTTCTGGTAGTGGAGCATAGCCTCTAGTACTTTCTTGTGTCCCCCCGGTAGAAGGCACACACCCCCCAGTATCTCCAAGAGGAGGGTCTTAGTCCTCAGGTTAGCACTGACCAGTGACTGGGATATCACCTTCATGCAGTAGGGGTGCGCTAGGATGTGTTTCCTACCGTTCTGAAATGGGGAAAACATAAGCGATAGGAATGAAACTATTTGGTTAAATTAGGTCATACCCTCACTATAAGCAAATAAATCACTAATAGCTTTCAGTTTTAATACAGTAGAATAGTGAGTGTAGAGTCCTGAGTAAGGAACTACTCCGTACAGAGGACAAGTTTCCTATAGTCTGCCATGAAATGGTATTTTGTTTTCTTAACTAATGACCATTTATTGCAGATTTTCTTACTATACCTACATATAAAGGGTGCAGTTATTTAAATTTTACCCCAAAGAAAATGCGTTCTCTTCACCACAAGTCTTAGACACTGTCACTACTCACCGAGTTGTTCATGAGTGCTTTGAAGCAGGCAATGAGTTGTGTGTGAATGGGTGAGTTGCGACCACACCACCCCAACCCGGGGCCTGAACTGATGGGCCTCATCACACACTCATCCTCTCCCCCATCTTCTGATGAACTGCTATCACCATCATCCCTGGTGGAACCCTCATCTTTTACCCCACCATTGGGGATCTGGGGGGAATCATTTTAAAAGGATAAATTTAGATAATCGATATAGCTATCCCCCAAAAAAATATATACAAAAAAATGTACTATCAGACAAAAGAGTCACTGCATTATGCTAATTTCAAAAATCCCAATTTTCTAATTTTCTATTATATTCAAATGTTACAAATTTATCGTCGTGTACCCAGACCAATTTTAGAATATCTACAAACATTACAATTAGTTAAGTTACTTTTTGCAAATACGATATTAGTAAACTGCCTGTTCTTGTATATCAATGAAGTATCTTTTTAATTATCTCAAAAAAGATTATTTACCAATCATGAAATATAATTAAATTTTCATATTAATTTAATATTAGAATGTTACATTTCATACTATTTTCTGCTCAATCTCGTGTACATCTTTTCGAAATTTTCACCATGATTTTACTATTTACATTGCAATTAACTAAAGAGTCTAGTGTTTTTGTCACCTCTCCATTGACCAGACTGCCATTAGATGTCTCCTCAGTCTTCACACTAATATTGTCAGTCTGATCTTTCTTGCTCTTCTTTTTCTTCTTCTTGTCTGCGGAAAATAAAAAAAATCGAATAAACTACTAAAAGTGAAAAAAAAATCATAAAAAATTAACTTGAAAATTACTAGTAGCTATATACTAGTAAAGATTCAAACTGATATGAACCTGTGTTTTAGGCATCAACCATTTAGAACTTTAGGTCATGTATGCTTGATTCTCAGAGTAGTATCAAATATCAAAAAATTACAGTAGGTACATTGGAGATCCCTATAGAGTTAACAAAATTAATGCATTTATCTATGGTTTGGTATCATCACTAATATTTAATTAGCTAGCTCCATGAACTTGATAATAGACAAACCATAAAATCATAACTAGACTTTCACTCACCGAAGGCTGATAGCGAGGCAGACCCAGTGTTGAGTCTACTAAGGAAGGCCAGCAAGGCTACCAGCCCCTCATGCTCTATGAAATCAGTGACGAAGCTCTTTGGCTGGGTGGCTAGGGCTGTCTTCAGGTTCTCGGTGTAGCGCAACCAGCAGGACTCCTGGTACTCGTCCAGAGGACCTCCTTGCTTGGTGTAGTCCTGCAGCTTGTATATGTACGTCTGCGGACGCTCTATCGTGCCCTGTAACGTTATTGCTGTTTTAATACTGTAATAATGCTATTTCATAATTTGGAAAAAGAAGAAGAATGGAATATATAATAGAGAAAGTTATGATGGGGCCGTAGAAGATTAGACTATAGTTAATCTGCCAAGGCCCCACCATAATACATATATCTCTATTTTTGAAAGTGGTGATCTAGACAAATAATGATGACGGCATATACCCGAATAGAAATTATGGTGGGACGATAAAAAATTAGGTCATGTGCCTGCATAATCTCCCATTGACCCACCATATTTTCTATCTGGGTGTAACAACAAGATGAAATGGGATCACAAGTATAATCGCCACCCCAAGAATTCACACAAGAATAATCGATACTAGGGTAAGTTCTTAATTATCGGTCAGTTCCCCATTTTCGGACACATAAGAAAGAACGATATAATAATAAAAATTGAACAATTATTATTATATTGTTTTTTTCTTACGTGTCCGAAAATGGGGAACTGACCGATAATTAAGAACTTACCCTACATGTTATCCCTAGAATGTTAGATTAATGAAAACAATTGCTATCCCCACCTTGGTAGTCTGGAGGGTGTTATAGTCGTAAAGAAGCTGTGCCTGCTTTTCCCGGGGGAAGTTGAGAATGCCACTCTTCTGTGAAGCGGTCAAGTCCAACTCATCCTGTAGAAAATACTCTGTGATCAGGTCTTGGACAGGTAATGAGATTTAGGGAGGTAGGGAATATATTTTAGGGAGATTCAGGTAGTACAAACTTATTCATATTAAGCTAAGTATTTAAAAATAAATTTATCATAACATCCAATTATTATTTACTAATAGGGTAATTTACGAATTATCGGTCAGTTCCAAATCAAATAAATATTTTTATATCGTTTTTTCTTATATGACCGAAGATGTAGTACTGACCGATAATTCGTAACTTTCCTTATATCACCATTAAAATCCTAATATTTCCCTTAATTTTAAACGATTTAATGGCTTAAGAAAATCGTTAAAAGGCTGCAAAGCGAGGAAAACTTTGCCGTAAAATATACCTCGTGTCTAACTTCTAAAACGTAATTTTCCCAATCATTAAAAGTTTCCTTCCGACAAACTTTCCATTGTTCATGTATGTAAACAAACTAAAAAGTTAGATAGATTTGCTGACAATGACTATCCTTTATAACACCATTTTTGTTCTAATATTTTTCAGTTACCGTTTAGTATTTTCTTTAATTGATTTTTCTATTAAACAGTGGGAAAATTGATAATCATGAGTAGGATTGTGACAATATGCTTTATTAACCATAGATCTTAAGAATATCATATACAAAATGAAATGGCATCGAACACTCTATACCGCTGGTGTAGAACCATTCAATACTCTTTAATTCTCTCTGTTTATAATATTTTCAAGATCCATGATATTTCAAAGCATATTGTCACAACCCTATTAAGGTATGAGTAGACACACTGGAGTCTAGAGAGGCAGACTGGTAGCTCCCCTTTAAGGGATAGTCATGGGTATGGCAACGTGATTGAAGAAAGGAATATGGAAGGAGCTGATAAAGAGGAATAGAGGGAATTGATAAAGAAGAATCGGAGGAATTGATAAAAGATAATGTAAAGAAATATAGTATCTAACAGGTATGATTATTTCAAGGTTACATTAAAATTCATCTTATTTATAATTTCCTAAGCTACACATTTTTAAGACTCAATTCAGTTTTGAACTGAATGATAGGTTCTTTTTCAATTGAAATAAAAAACGAATGGATCGTTATTTCTAATTGAAAACAGTAATAAATAATAATCCATTTTAATTTATTCCGCAAAATATTAAAGGACAGAACTAACCACTTAGCTATTACAAGTTTCATTTTGCCAGGCAATGTCTTTAACCCTTTAGTCACAATATCAGTGCTAGAGAGTATGCATATATAGGTGTGCCGCTACGTCACAAGGCTCTAAGACTTACGTCAGAGGCCTACCTCACTATAGTCAGTATGCACGCACATACCAGGATTACTTTATTTCTCATTTGAAATTTGTATGACTGAAATAATAAATAGCTTATAAGCAGTAGTACATGTGAATTTAATTCATACTCGCATATTATTAATTCATATATATGAATATATAATTGATAATTCTCGTATATGCATTTACAGTAGTTAATGTACATTTTTTAGGAATTTTAAAATTCGGCTAGACTTGCAAATTTTTTATTTATAATAATAACCAATTAAAATAAATTTTCGTCTGTTAAATTCGCATTTGGCAATTGACCCTGTACCCTATGCGACACAGTCATTTGGCTGTATTTTCTAAACTCCACCAACAGTTGATAGTCTAATAGACCTGTAAATGGAGCAGTTATGGGTCATTTGACTCGTGAAATGGGTCATGGGGACTAGCTTCTGAACCTTTATGCAAGATGAAAACTATTAGAGTCAATTGCAAAGTAAATTACATGGAAATATTTAGTTAAGATTAGTCTATTATTTTGATGTGTGTATTGGGAAAATAAGTTTATTCGTAGTTATTTGATGACTTAAAAAGTAGGTGATACCAAAATAGTGAAAATACGTCAAAAAATATAGTTATGTCAACTAAATTAAAATTTTAACGGGAACTTGAAGTTGGGTTTTATTCAGAATAATACAATATATCATCTAATTATACGATAATCGATATTGAACATATAATGAATTATTAAATAAATACTTAATAGCAAACCGAATGTGCATCTATTAAATTGTAAAGCTTTTCTGAATATACATTTTTATTATTTAGGTATTTACTATTCAAACAATTAACCCACCAGTAACTCCGTGAGCCGATCCCGTAGCTCCTCCGGTGGAGGCATGATATTGATATGCACTCCCCCGGGAGCCTGTCCACTGAGCCCCATAGAGCGGGGGAGGTTGGTAGAGTCGGTGGTGGAAGTGGAGGGTTGCATCAGGGATATCATGTTGGGGGGTTGCTGCTCCGAGACAACGTGCTCTATTTGCGGGGGGTCCTGGGGAATCTGGAAAGTGAAAAATATCTTTAACATAAATTATGAACACAAGAATTGAAAATAAAACTATAGGGTAAGTTACTAATTATCGGTCGGTTTCACATCTTCCGTCATATAAGAAAAAACGATATAATGATAATTACTTAATTTTTACTAGAATTGACATCTAATTAAAATAGAAATTTAATACAAATTATTATATTTTTTTTTCTTATATGACCGAAAATGCAAAACTAACCGATAATTCGTTACTTATCCTAATTGTATATTCTCCTATAATTATTAAATGAATGAACTAAAGTGTTTACTTACAAAGCAAAAGCAAGAGGAGTACCACTCCTTCCTGCGTATCTTGGTCATCTGACTAGCCATGCTGAACCTCTTTTTCTTTTTCTGTTCTCTCTTAAGGTACAGGCCTTGTCGTAACGTGGCACCTGACGCTGCAGTTGGAGATGAAATGTTTCGAGCTGACGCCTCTGTCTGTTTCTTGGAGAAAGACGTCAAGACGTCAGATAGCGGGATATTAGGGACACTTTTCTTGGGTATTTTCCGTCTGATACTGTTCAGAAGAGGAGGTTTGTAGGATTTGTACTTAACAGAACGTCTTTTACTTCCACCGACATGATTTAGACAATCCGTGGATGCATTGAATGATCTTAGATCTTCCCTACTCTCTCCAGAATCTTTCTTGTCTTTCACTAATTCTGGTTTAACTTCATCATTGTACCGATCACCATCATCTGAACTAGTGTCAGCATACTGGTTCTCAGCGTCAGTGCTTGAAACTCCTGAATCACTTCTGTCTTCCTTTCCTAGATCGTTACTGTCTTCGATATCGCAATCAGCTCCAGAATCTCCTTCTTCTGACTCTACAGCCCTCAACTTTGTACTATTTCTCTTAGTCTCAATAGTAGAACAAGCACTATTGGTGGAACAAGCGCTATCTTTAATTTCACTAGCTGAACTACAAGAATCTTCAAGATCCGAGGTAGTACTCAGTTCGGAACTGGTAAGACTAGGAGTCGGAGTAGATTTTCTACCATTTCGTCGTGGTTTGATAGGTTTCTCTGGTGGTTCTTCAGCAAATGTATCTTCGCCTTGCTGTTCTTTGATATATAAATCAACGTTTGGATGCTGTATATCAGAATTGCTTATTCGTTTGATTTCTCTCTTCACGGTGCTATTGCTGTTCGGAAACTGTAGGTGGGAGCCGAGTTCTTGCAAATCAGGAATTGGAATTGACTTCACTGAATTCTTTATTGATTTCTTTGCAGATTTCAAACCAGATCTGAAAGAGAATAATTTCAAAATGAGAAATAGAAGACTTTTGTAGGGCAAGTTACGAATTATCAGTCGGTTTCCCCTTTTTCGGCCATATAAGAAAAAACGGTATAAAAATTATTTAATTTATTTTTTATTTTTACTGATTTACATGATACCTGCGGTCAGGCAAGGTATCATGTATACCAATCAAAATAAAAATCCATGATACATGCAGGTATCCATCATACCTGCATGTATCATAGATACCAAAAAAAAAAATATATCGTTTTTTTTTATATGACCGAAGATGTGGAACTGACCGATAAATCATAACTTACCCTACGTACCCATTGACCTCTTACACGTCTCTTTTTCACTTTAACGTAACATTAGGCCTATCACAAGCTATAACACTCCGACACAAGCACAATGGAGTCTATTGATTGCCATTAATAATGCATTACGTTACTTAATCGCTACCTAGCGTCACACTTTCGAAATAATAAATGTGACACGCGTAATCAAATAATAAATACAGGTAACAAAATTGATTGAGAATAAGAATTGTTTTTAATATTAATAATTGAATAAGTAGTGATGTGAAAAATCAACGATGGGTGAATATTCAATAATTCAATTATTTATTGAATTTTATTATAATTAAGATTAAATAAACATGTTAAACAACGAAAAAATTCAAATTTCAAACATCATTCAAGTATTTAATTAAAATGAAAATAACAAACTAAAATTATGAGTAATTTAATTAAATTCCAATTCACTTAGAGGTAAAAATTTTAATTTACTTTAATAATTTTTTGATAAAATAACTGGTAAAACTATACGAAGCATTTCGACAAAAAATCTCAAATATATTTTCTGCTCTCACTTGATGTTGGTGGAGATTAGAGTACCGTCTACCAGTCTGTTCCCGGGGGAAGTACTGTGGTGGTGTGGGTGGGGGGAGGGAGTGGTCCAGTCACTCGGTGGTGGAGGCTCCTGGGGGAAAAAGAGGGGGAAATAGTTAGCGATATTATTTAGTGGAAAATAATTAAAAGAAATAAGATAAAATTAAATTTCTTTTGAAATAAAATTTACAATATAAATGAAGAAAAAAAATTATCAATGAAAGAAAGTAAATTTCATTCATATTTTAAAAACTAACTTATTCTTTCCATTTTCTTAAGCAAAATATTCAATGATAAAGAAAATATTCCAATAGCAAATCACAATTATTAATTAAGTACAGAATATTAAAAAAAACATATTAGGTATTTATATATTAATAAGAGAGATCCAATGAATATTAGTTATATTAAATCATCCAGATTTATAAGGATTTTCAAAGATTTTTTTCTAATTTTTCTCCTTTAGGGTTAGTTCCGAGTAATCGGACAATTTCACGTTTTCGATCATATGAAAAAATAAACAATAATTAATATAAGGAAGTAAATCACAGTAACTAAAACTTAAGTAAAAACGAAAAAATGAAACTGATATCAACAGAATATCTATATTTCATAGAAAAATTATAATAACTTAATATAACTCAATTATAAATTATATTTAATGATAGAAATATACAGCAAGATTTCCTCATCTGAAAATAATCTCTTTTTTTATATTTCTACTCCATTCATACCAATTTTTTTCAAAATGCTTAAGATGTACTTTTATATGGAGAGAATTACTGACTATGAAATTGAACAGAAAAGATTGAAGATTGGATAAGAACACCTTTCTTGAGAACTAGGCTACGTTTTCAGACATGTAAATTAGTAGTTACGTTTATTGTATACGTATATAACATGTATGTATATATTTACTCTTCGCGTGCAAACTGTATGGTAACGCCTTAAACAAAAATATACACATACCTCATCATATTATAGCTAGGAGTTGATAAAAAATGAAATATAAAGGATGGATTCAATTATTTAAATTAGGATAAACATATATTTATTACTATATATAATATTGTGAATTAGTTCAGGTTTATAACCTTCAATTTATTCCTTTAAAGATCTGTTAGGTATAATTTGAAAAATACAAAGGAAAATTGTTTATATAGTTTGACGTATTATTGTGATTTTATGAAAAATAAAAAATAGTAAAATACAAAGAAAAAGAGATATTTTAACAGAAAATATTTTAGAATATAAATTATAGTCTACTATATTTACTATATTTACATCATTTAATTGCATGTATATTATTATTGTTCGTGTGTGTAACTTCATATTACATTGGTAAATATTTCCCTAAAGTGTAAGCCGGAATATAATATTTGGTCCGGAAATTTCAAAATTTGAGATTCCCAGTAATTTTTATTTCCTTTTTTCTGGATACTTTTACAAGGGTATGAATTCCCCGGAAACGCACAGAAAATGTAAAGTCATGTCCACGTTAGTGTAATGGCAAAATAAACCATAGATATTATATGTGCATTATATATGTACTATCATGCGATAAATGAGATGAATGAAGGTACCATCAAAGGAAAAATAGAGGAAATGTCTGTACTATCATGCGGTAAATGAGATGAATGAAGGTACAATCAAAGGAAAAATAGAGGAAATGTCTGTACTATCATGCAATAAATAAGATGAATGTAGGTACTATCGTTTGAAAAAGATACAATGTCATTTTCCAAAAGAATATTAAAGATTAACTACTGTATATGTGATGAATATTATTTTGTGTATAAAGAGATATATTTATTATAATTTAATTTTATATCTCAAGTAATTCAATGAACTATTAAGTCCTTTTATTGAATATAAATTGCATGAATATATAGAATGATGTCAAGCAAGAGACAGTTGTAAAAAAGTCCCAAAGGCGCCATGATAGTACTAACCTGCTAATGTAAACCTGCTTGCTACTTACTTAGAAATTAGGAGTCAAGGCTAAGGGAAAATATGCAAATGGAGTAAAGTACCAATTGACGTGTGATTTAAACACATGAAAAGTTAATAGGCTATTTTTATTTTAGTAGGGTTTTAACGTCTGCTTCGGAACCAAAGGTCATATCGCTGACGTCAAAAGGTAATTAAGTGCAAGGGACTGGAAGAAGCAGTCAGAAAGGAAAGTGGCTCCATGAACAAAGTCACTTACCACCGTCGGTAACAATGCTCATGGATAGGCTATTATTAAAAAACGCATCAGAATATAGGACTATTTTGCTCATATTTTGATGCGTTTTTAGTAATGTATTTAAAACTTTATACGTTATTTCATTGCATTCAGTGATTGAAAGTTTAACTTAATTCAAGCATATAAAATAACTTGTAGAGCAATATAGCATATATCAATAGATTTTAATATCATAAATTGTATGTTTAATTATATTATTTGAATATATATTAACATTAATAATAGATATGTCATGTGATGAGTTAAGAATAAATAACTAGGTATATTTTAAGGATAAGTTACATATTAATTAAGAACACAATGTACATCACAATAGAGTCAATATATGTTTATTTTCATTATTATCTGTTTCTTTGCTTTTTTTAATATTACCATATATAATAAGGTACTAACTAAATACCTCAGCCTTGAATCTAATGCTTGAAAATATAGGTCTTGGAACCACTTCATTCTTACAGTGCTCATGACTGCATAGAAGCTACTGTCTTTAGAATATAAGATGCAACAAAATGTAACGAGGATTTTAACAAATAAAATACATTCATTTTTTGTATTTTTTTTAGATTTTATTTTATTTCTTCATTTCAGAATGTACACACTGTAATAGCCATTTATAATAATAATGGGAAAAGAGTAGCGGTAAAAACATGACTCAGCACTTTATTATGCACTCATTCATAAAATAAAGGAAATTTACTATCTCAAATAAAAATTAATTTGATAAAAAACAATTATAGAAAATGATTCTTAGTATATTATATTGCATATAGTGTTATATGTCTTATTAATAGCACCAATGAAATTTTAAAAGATCCTATGTTTTAATTTATATTTTTTTTAAATTACTGTATTAATAAAAGAAAAATATTGTTTTAATGTAATTATACTGTAATTTTAATGTAATTTTACTTTTTAATAACTTTATTAAAGAGTCTAATCTCAAAAAACTGGAGAAGAAAGAGAATCCTGGTAATCAAAATAAAATTCTGAATATTTTCACTGTCCCAGTATTTTATGCATAGATAACTAAGTAAACCTCTAAAAGTATACATACAAACTTTAGATGTTTCTCCTGAAAAATTTCATAATGTGGCTCCACCGAACACGTCAGATATCATTCAAATTTTGCTTTTTTATAGAGATAAAATGACTGTAACGTGCTACTTTATTTCCTATACACATTAACTGATCTACCTGTATAGGGTAAGTTACAAATTATCGGTCAGTTTCTCATATTTGGTCATATAAGAAAAAAACGATTTTTTATTAATAAAAATTAAATAATTATTAAATCGTTTTTTCTTATATGAACGAAGATGTGAAACCGACCGATAATTCGTAACTTACCCTATACATTTAATTAACAATGTATATAAAGGCTAACCGGAACAAAGCCACTGTCTACCTCTAACATTTCATATCAAAGGGAGGCCTACCGCAGAAGGCGCTGTAGAAGGTAACACACAGCCAGGGGCGTGATGAAGTGGCACAGGGAGATGGGAGGGGGTGATGAGTAGGGGGCAGGGGGTACACACTACATATATCAGTGGTTTTTAAAGTATTTTTCACGCGCACCCCTTGCTTTTCTCAGGCACCCCCTGAGCATTGTATTGCATTGATTATAATATATACAATTATAATATATTTGGATATTATGAATAATATAATGAATAAGGAAGGTTTTATTTACATGATATTAACATTAACAAGAACAGAACTTATAAGTAACATATAAAACAGTCATCCCAAGCCTATAAACAATCCTTACCCCAAAGGGGTGCCGGGATTTCAAGAACCACTGCACTAGGGTTTGGTTACAACTCACTAGTGTGCTATCTACCAGTTCGATCTAGTTTTTTTTTATTTAAAAATGAGATATACCCATTAAAAACAAGAAAAGGAATAGCTACAACTAGGTTAGCTAAACAAAATGTGTATGTGCTTCATTTGCGATGAAGATAATAAACACGTTTTGATATATTCAAAGATTAAAATTAGTTTGGAACCTAGAAAAATAACCAGATGCTAAATTGTGTTTGGTTTATTACTTTATATGAAATAGTGGATTTTAATATGATTTATATTTAAATAGCGGTAAGTCAGTTTACTTTAATCATGAACAAAGTCACTTACCACCGTCAGTGACGAAGCTCATGGATGCAGAAAAGCTACTCCGTGTATGCAGTCTCTTACCAAGGAATGTGACGAAAAGGGACACAAGCACAGGTGGCTGGTCCTCTTCCATTCACGAATGGAAGAGGAAAATGAAGAGGTTATAGTAAAGGAAGCCTACGAGCCTACCTAACAAAAAAATTTAAGACCTCGCAAGTAGCGTTAAAAAATGATAAACATGGTAAAGATGAAAAGATAATTCGTAATCAAAAATCCAAATTTCAAAATTTCTGGGGCCCAAGTGGCGCCACCCCCTTCTCTTCCATTCACCACAGACAGCTTCAGGATAGAGCCCCTGGGGGCACATAATTGGTTAACTTTAAAAACATGAAATCCATCAGTATTGATCAAATATAATCTATAATTTATAGAGTTAAAAATGTAGCATTGAAATGTCGTCAGGTTATATAAAAAAAAGAACATTTCAAGTTGATCATCACCTTTTAAGATATTATCTAACAAATACCCGAGATCTGAAGGTCAAATTGATTTCGCTAAACGTATTCGAAATAATAAACAGAACAGTATATACTTTAATTGCAAATAGATGAATTACTCAAGCTTAAGGTTTTACCATTAAAATAATGATACAAGCTACAAAGTAGATAGGTTCGCATTAATGAAAACTAGAAATAATAGCGGGCCAAGCAAGCACACCCATTACAGGACAAGTTCTTGAAATCAAGTTCACCCAAATACTCCAAGTATACAAGGTATTGTGTAGCCTGATCACCTTGGGATACCCTAATATGTCGTGCAGAAATTACACTAAATAATATAGACTGGAGCATCCTATTGGACCATCTTTAACCCTATCACTTAGCACTAGAGTAAGGAACAAACCTTCCGAAAACAATTTCTTTCGAAAACCAAAATGGGATGAATTAACAAAAAAGAAAGAATAAATAACTCGTTGCACAAAGTGAAATGGTAGAATTTTATTAAAGTCATCACAGCAGTATAATACAGTTCCTTGTTTTTGCCATCACTTTTCCATTTTAGACAATGGTGGTAATCAGAGCAATTTAGATAAGTGTCCCCAATACAATAGTGACAGTTCATAGAAAACGACATGAGGATGGTTAGAAGAAAGTTGTCTGTCCGATAAGAACCGTTCTGATAATTGCACTAGGTAGAAATTATTCGCATATCTAGAGGTGAAATGCTTACTAGTTTTTAACATAGTCATGTATAGTGATGGTACAGGGGAAGTTACCAATTATCGGACAGTTCCACATTTTCGATCCATTTTTACATCTTAACTAGTTATTCTCATTGGTATTTACGATATCAATTAAAATATCGTGTTAAAATGTCAAATAACATATTTTTTCTTATGTGATCGAAAATGTGGAGCTGTGCAATAGTTCGTAACTTACCCTAGTAATGAAATATCACTACGATGGAGAAAATGTTATATTAACAATTACATAACTTAAAATTGTTCCTTTTTAGTTAGCTAGATGCTGAAACTTGTTGATGGTATAAGTATAAAATAAGAAAATTTAAGTTAGGGTTAATAAATTAGCATACTTTATACTTTAAGATTTTTCAGTCTTGATGTGCTATAACGGATATGTGACATCGTATGCTTAGATATCCTAGTGTGACGTCATATGTCACCTGGTAGGTGTTCCTAATATGAATTCCTAAATAAAAACAAGGATCTATCACCATGCCATATTTAAAAAGAATACTTTATGTGTTTTATCTAACCATATTAAGGTGAAGATAAAGAAATATAATCGAAATCTTTATTGAAATATTTCTGGCAGTTGGGCGGATTATATTTCCTTCAGAAATAAGTTTATAATATGTAAGCTAAACGGAAAAAATTACTGTATGATGTTAATTTAAAAAAATCACAGTTTTCTAATTTCATATCATTTTAAAATCATACAAATTTGTCATCGTGTACCCAGACCAATTATAAAATATAAACAAACATTACAATTAGTAAGGTTTCTTTTTGGAAATGTGAAATTAGTAAACTATCTAAAAATAATCACAGACTCACTTTACTTTGACTGTACCTAACCAACTTACCATGAACTGATCTAACTAGATACCAGTACCTGTCTACCACTGTTAAAGCACACACTACCAGTCTACTATGTACCACTATGACTAATAACTAGACATAGTTATGGTATCTGTAATAAGAGTCATTAGTACCACTAATCAGATAATTATAATTAGCGCAATAGATTAGCAGGTAAATTAAGGAATCTGATAGTGTCTAATAACTAATGGAAATAATTAATATTACATGAACAAAGGGTACTAAATTACATATTAAATATATTGTATTAATTCAATATACATTAATGAACGATACCAACAAGAAAGAAATTCAAATTAGGCAATAATTATCTACATCATTCATTTTTATTTTAGTAGGGGTTTAACGTCTGCTTCGGAACCGAAGGCCATATCGCTGACGTCAAAAGGAAATTAAATACAAGGGACTGGAAGAAGCAGTCAGAGAGGAAAGTGGCTCCATGAACAAAGTCACTTACCACCGTCGGTGACAATGCTCATGGATGCAGAAAAGCTACTCCGTGAATGCAGTCACTTACCAAGGAATGTGACGAAACGAGACACAAGCACCGGTGGCTGCACTCACGGATGGAAGAGGAAAATGAAGAGGTGATAGTAAATGAAGCCTACGAGCCTACCTATCACAAAATCTAAGACCTCGTAGTAGAAGAGCATAACCCTAGCACTATCCAATAGATATCTTTCTATATGAAATTATTTTCATCCAATAGATATCTATCGAAATATTGGCTACGCCAAATTAAAATATATAGCAACTAATTTTGACCTCTATAGCCCCTTGTAATAAAAAAGAAATTATATAAGCCATGACACTCGGGGTCAACACATCAAGACACTTTCATTCGAATATAAACTTTATAGCGTGATACAATAAGGTATAAAATGAGTCTCAGATGTCTTTAATCAAATATAACCTTTATGTTATAGTGATATAGAGGTTAAAATAGAATGTAAATCATTGGACTTTGGAAATTTCAAGGAAAATCAAGTTAATAATTAATTGGAAAGATTTTAACATCTGTTTTGGATCAGGAAGCACTATTTATTACACCAAATTGAAAATAAAAACAAGAGATTTAAAAGTAGTAGTCAGAGAGGAAAGTTGCCTGATACATGACACATAGTGCCGCCAACATGACACGCATTGTGTCACTAACGTGACACGCATTGTGTCACCAACGTGACACGCATTGTGTCACCAACGTGACACACACAGTGTCACCAACATGACACACACACAGTGTCACCAACATGACACACACACAGTGTCACCAACATGACACACACACAGTGTCACCAACATGACACACACACAGTGTCACCAACATGACACACACACAGTGTCACCAACATGACACACACACAGTGTCACCAACATGACACACACACAGTGTCACCAACATGACACACACACACAGTGTCACCAACATGACACACACACACAGTGTCACCAACATGACACACACACACAGTGTCACCAACATGACACACAGTGTCACCAACATGACACACACACAGTGTCACCAACATGACACTCACACAGTGTCACCAACATGACATACACAGTGTCACCATCATGACACACACAGTGTCACCAACATGACACACACAGTGTCACCAACATGACACACACAGTGTCACCAACATGACACACACACAGTGTCACCATCATGACACACACAGTGTCACCAACATGACACACACACAGTGTCACCAACATGACACACACACAGTGTCACCAACATGACACACACACAGTGTCACCAACATGACACACACACAGTGTCACCAACATGACACACACAGTGTCACCAACATGACACACACAGTGTCACCAACATGACACACACAGTGTCACCAACATGACACACACAGTGTCACCAACATGACACACACAAAGTCACCAACATGACACACACAAAGTCACCAACATGACACACACAAAGTCACCAACATGACACACACAAAGTCACCAACATGACACACACAGTGTCACCAACATGACACACACAGTGTCACCAACATGACACACACAGTGTCACCAACATGACACACACAGTGTCACCAACATGACACACACAGTGTCACCAACATGACACACACAGTGTCACCAACATGACACACACAAAGTCACCAACATGACACACACAGTGTCACCAACATGACACACACAGTGTCACCAACATGACACACACAGTGTCACCAACATGACACACACAGTGTCACCAACATGACACTTCCTTTAAATAGTAACATGTGTTCAATATAATGCAATAAATATTTTCATTTAATTAATACATTTCTACTCTTTTTATATCTTCTTTTTCACATTTCTACTACGAGATGCTATCTCGTTACGACAATGTTTCCTAGTTAGTTAAGTAGAACATGAAAAATATATTTAATGCACGATTATTAAAATATAATACTATACAAATTAAAGTGAATTAGTCTCTAAATAACAGCTGATAATTTACTCCTTTTTAACGTAGAAATAAATAGCGCAAAAGTTTAATTTAATTCTATTCTAATTTCTACATTACAAATTATTTAGCAATTCACATCTCACGCCGTGACCCTATGTCAAGGGACAAAAAAAACTAACTATTTTTAAAGTCTTAATATAGTGCGGAATTTATCACAGTTCTTTTATGAGGCTGGTAATTGGAGGGTAATTTCCGCATCACCGTACATGTTTCTTTTACCGAACACAATTGATCTAAAATGAATTATAAACATGTGTAAACATACACTTCATTGATAGAAATTAGTGGGTGTAAAAGTAATTGATCGGTAATGTGGTACCAAGTCGACGATATGAATCTTACCCTATTTTGTTCAATGGGAAACTATAAAGAATGTTATTAATCTCATACATCAAAATTAATAAATAGTTATAATTATATTATTTTAAAACTATATTTATACGAGTTTTTTCTAAGAGTATTTTTTTTTTGTACAAAAAGAACGAGAACTCAAACTTGCTTGAAGCTTTTTAAAAAATAATTACGAATTTTATTTCTACGAAAATTTAAACTAGTTTGAAGCTTTTTAAAAATAAAATGAAAATAAAATCTCCATGGTAACTCACCTTATGGTGTTCATTAGTGTCATAGGCTGTATTCACCACCCCGGTGGTACCACCGTAAGACCGTGGTGACGATGTACGAATGGGGGATGTTCCTGTAAAGGAAAGAAAAAAGATACAAATATTTACTTTGATTGAAATTCAGTTATGTTGAAGTTATTGAAAATAAGTAAACAATATTGAAAAATAATGAAATTGAAAAACTATTAAAATTGAAAAATTATAAATTCGTAAAGATAATAAAATTGAAAAAATAAAACATTAGATATTTAAAATATAATTATGTAATAAATTTATATAATGAATAATAGTATATATAATCAAATTAAAATAGTAGAACTATAGAAATTGAAAGTAGTTAACTAGCATATTCCTAGTACAATTAACATGCGTTTTTAAATGGCTAACACGAGTAATAGGAGTTTAATTAATTAATTAGAGAGAAGTTATTCGAGTGAAGGTCATGGAACAGATGAGAAATGTGAGGGAGGAAAAGGTGAAATGTTTCACTGTTGAGAAATACACTAAAGTTCTTCTTGAAATGAGAACTGAAATAAAGAAACCATTTATATAGTCACAGGGTAAGTTATGTATTATCGGACAGTGCAACATCTTCGGTCATATAAAAATAAGTTAATAATATTTTACCTGGTTATTTTATTTGGTATCCATTTTACCTCCAGGTATCATGGATACCAAATAAAATAAAAGTTAAAATATTATATATTTTTTTCTTATATGAGCGAAAAATTGGAACTGCCCGATAATTCGTAACTTACCCTATAGAGAAATAGTATCTCACTTAAATTTAATGTACTGTGAAATCGATATGGAATGTTTAAAAAATAATGTATAGAGAAATGCTAAAATTGATATGACAATATTAAGGACACTTCTAGAGATAAAATCAATGGAGATGATTGAGAGGAGGGGGATAGAGATCTATGAGTGGGGGGTTTAGAGGGGGGGGGGGGGTGAAGATTTTTTTTTAAATCAGAGGTGTGGGTGAGGGTTTAGAGGGGAGGGGGGTTATAATATATATGGGGGTTTTCAGGGAGGTGGTAAAGATATGGGGGTAGAGATGAAGGTGTCGGGGGGGGGGGGGGGGCTTACCTTTCAGATGACTCACTCCGAATTTTCTCTGATAATTGACGTTGCGAATGAAATCTCCGAATCCCTGCGAAAAAAATACATGAATGTTAAAAAAGAGTAGTAAATATATCATATAAGACACTAAAAAGAATAGTATAATAGTTAAAATACATATTTTAATAACGGAGATTAACAAAATAGCAAACTTGGTTGTGACCGGTAACTTGAATATTTACCCAATTTTTAATCTTTTATTATTTTAGTTAGTACCTATATGATATCTTCATGTATTATAGATACAAATTAAAATTTTAGAACAGTCCAATAAGATGGAACTTGCCATTGGGTAAGTTCCGAATTATCGGTCAGAACTACATCTTCGGTTATATAAAAAAAAAACAATATGAAAATTGTTACAATTACACAGTGCTATCTAATATTTCTGCAAACCAGGGTTTGCAGAAATATTAGATAGCACTGTGTAATTGTAACAATTTTCATATTGTTTTCTTTCTTGTATGACCGAAGATGTAGTACCGACCGATAATTCGGAACTTACCATAGATATTGAAAACTTAGGCATTAAAAAATAGCTTGAAAGTTTCGTCTGAACGTAGAAAGCTACCAAAGACAATCAGAGAACACGAATAGAGCTGAGACACACGACAACAGATCACAGCTGGCAGATTCTTCCATTGGGGTAATTAAACGCAAACGGAATACTGACCTAGATAAACTAGGTACCTACATATGGTGACAATCGTACTGTCGTCACTGTAATGCAGAACATATATAGAGAAATCGTACTGACGATATAAGCAAGATTATTAGCTACTAACGATAACTGTAGCAACTATAACGATAATTATATCATATAACGATTACTATATCCGGTGACGATGCATCGAGATTTCAGACATCGTCGGTTTTTTTAAGGGAAATTTACGATAAGTTGCGATTTTTCGTCGAATTATCATAAAAATATAATTAATATTTTCCATAAATATAAGGTTTTTCTTAAAAACATAAAAATTAAATTTCAGAAAAAAGTATAATGAATTTTGTATTTTATAATATAGACTGTATGAATGAAACAAGTTTATCATAGAGAATATTACTGCTATCACCCGTAGTGTTCATGAACGCAGAAAAGATACTCAATATCTACCTAACTATTAATTCTATCTTTATAACAAAACTAAATTAATAATATGTAATATCTTGAACTATTATATATTAATTTCAAATGAACAAATAATTTAAGTAGGTAAGCAAGTTGAACACATAAAACTGCTTAAACTGAACAATCAATAAAATATCTAATATAAATAACATATGAATCGAAATTCACCATGAATTATAAGTCGAATAGAGTTTTTTTAAGTAGTTCAGTATAACAAATGACAATAATTTTCTATTCCACTGAAGCAAAGCGAAGAAGGTTATATAGTATAGAAATTATATATATTTCACAACTACTGGCTATACATCAATACATATAGAAATTAATACTATGTGAATAAAACCCAGTACACTATTATAAACATAACCAACCCATCTAACAAGCAATATATTATAACAGAGGGTTGTAACAATAAAAACCAACCCTTAGGCTAAACTGAAAAAATATGAAAAGATATACAATCACCTTGGTATTTAATTATTGAATTAAAGATTCACCACAATGGTGCATGGCCTTCTCAATGCTAATAACACAGCATGTAATTGATATAAACTGTATTCTTATAGTTAAGATGAGCAGGAAAAAGGGTAAGAGACTAATCTAGGTATTATTATGATTTACTTCCGTGTTAGTATGACAGACCGGCAGTAATGTATGAGTCGCGTGATTTTCTAATTATGCACTTTAACGGATATTCTTCATTATTATTCTAAATTAATGGAAATGATTAATTGTTTTCAAAGGCAAGAGTTTTCCCGATACTTAATTCAATTATAAAGTTTTCCGGTTGCTACATCATTTCTCGAACATTAAAATTGCACAAAATGAAACATTTTTCGATACAGTTTCAAAAATAACTATGGAGAGGATATATAGATAATATCTTACAATTACGATATTATAACTTACAAAGATATTATAGTTTACAAAGAGGAAAGAATAGCTTACAGAGGGGATATGATAGCTTAAAGAGGGGATATGACATATAACAAAGAAGATATGATAGCTTATTCAAGGTATTTAATGAACAATACTCCATCATTCTAAAGGAGTAGATTATCAACTACATAATCAATCTGACGATATATTCATTTAATTACGATTGAAGGACGACCATAAGCATCTAAGTTATCGTTCATTAACAATAAGATGTATAAAAAGGTATCTTGCCCCTATTAAACCTCGATGGGATATTTGTATTAACACTCCTTGTTGTTATTTTTTAATTTTAAATTGTATATAATTTATTGCTTTAAAAAAATAATCATTTTTCAAAAATAAAACAATAAAAAATAAAAGATATTCTGAGTAAACTAGCATACAAAAACTAAAACTAAAAATATTTTACTAATAAAACAATAAATAAAGAAGATATTCAGAGTAAACTAGCACATAAAAACGAATAAAAAATAACATTTTTCACATAAAACAATAAAAAAAATAAAAGATTTTCAGAGTAGCTAAATTAGTATATAAGAATGATTAAAAAAAAACATATAAGATATTCAGAGTAAATTAAAATATGACGAGTAAAAAATACAAACTTTCTACCATATCGCAATTTAAGTCTCATAATTTTGTTCAGAAATATTAGTATATTTTTTACATTGTTTTTCTTGTGTCTCCACACCTTTACGTCACTTTCTCCTCACAGTCTAACGTCGCTAATTAATTAACTACAAAAAACAAAAACAAAATAACTACGAAAAGATAATTACAGGATTTTGGCAAACATCGAAAATCAAAGGAAAGTAAACCAGTCGAGAGAAAATTAGTATAGTACTCAGTTTGAAATGGTAAATAGTAGGGTAAGTTACGAATTATCGGTCAGTACTACATCTTCGGTCATATAAGAAAAAACAATAAAAATTGTTATCAAATACCACTGTGTAATAATAACAATTTTTATATTGTTTTTTCTTATATGACCGAAGATGTAGTACTGACCGATAATTCGTAACTTACCCTAATCCAATTTAAAAAAAATATCTAATTTAAAAACTATGTAGTTAAAAAATATACAAACTATTTATTTACTTAGAATTGTATCTCTTTACTCCTCTTCTAAATCTTCCTCTCCACTCCTCTTCTATATCTTCCTCTACACTCCTCTTCCATATCTTCCTCTACACTCCTCTTCCATATCTTCCTCTACACTCCTCTTCTGTATCTTCCTCTACACTCCTCTTCTATATCTTCCTCTCCACTCCTCTTCTATATCTTCCTCTCCACTCCTCTTCTATATCTTCCTCTCCACTCCTCTTCTATATCTTCCTCTCCACTCCTCTTCTATATCTTCCTCTCCACTCCTCTTCTATATCTTCCTCTCCACTCCTCTTCTATATCTTCCTCTCCACTCCTCTTCTATATCTTCCTCTCCACTCCTCTTCTATATCTTCCTCTCCACTCCTCTTCTATATCTTCCTCTCCACTCCTCTTCTATATCTTCCTCTCCACTCCTCTTCTATATCTTCCTCTCCACTCCTCTTCTATATCTTCCTCTCCACTCCTCTTCTATATCTTCCTCTACACTCCTCTTCTATATCTTCCTCTACACTCCTCTTCTATATCTTCCTCTACACTCCTCTTCTATATCTTCCTCTACACTCCTCTTCTATATCTTCCTCTACACTCCTCTTCTATATCTTCCTCTACACTCCTCTTCTATATCTTCCTCTACACTCCTCTTCTATATCTTCCTCTACACTCCTCTTCTATATCTTCCTCTACACTCCTCTTCTATATCTTCCTCTACACTCCTCTTCTATATCTTCCTCTACACTCCTCTTCTATATCTTCCTCTCCACTCCTCTTCTATATCTTCCTCTCCACTCCTCTTCTATATCTTCCTCTCCACTCCTCTTCTATATCTTCCTCTCCACTCCTCTTCTATATCTTCCTCTCCACTCCTCTTCTATATCTTCCTCTCCACTCCTCTTCTATATCTTCCTCTCCACTCCTCTTCTATATCTTCCTCTCCACTCCTCTTCTATATCTTCCTCTCCACTCCTCTTCTATATCTTCCTCTCCACTCCTCTTCTATATCTTCCTCTACACTCCTCTTCTATATCTTCCTCTACACTCCTCTTCTATATCTTCCTTTACACTCCTCTTCTATATCTTCCTCTACACTCCTCTTCTATATCTTCCTCTACACTCCTCTTCTATATCTTCCTCTACACTCCTCTTCTATATCTTCCTCTACACTCCTCTTCTATATCTTCCTCTACACTCCTCTTCTATATCTTCCTCTACACTCCTCTTCTATATCTTCCTCTGCACTCCTCTTCTATATCTTCCTCTACACTCCTCTTCTATATCTTCCTCTACACTCCTCTTCTATATCTTCCTCTACACTCCTCTTCTATATCTTCCTCTACACTCCTCTTCTATATCTTCCTCTACACTCCTCTTCTATATCTTCCTCTACACTCCTCTTCTATATCTTCCTCTACACTCCTCTTCTATATCTTCCTCTACACTCCTCTTCTATATCTTCCTCTACACTCCTCTTCTATATCTTCCTCTGCACTCCTCTTCTATATCTTCCTCTACACTCCTCTTCTATATCTTCCTCTACACTCCTCTTCTATATCTTCCTCTGCACTCCTCTTCTATATCTTCCTCTACACTCCTCTTCTATATCTTCCTCTACACTCCTCTTCTATATCTTCCTCTACACTCCTCTTCTATATCTTCCTCTACACTCCTCTTCTATATCTTCCTCTCCACTCCTCTTCTATATCTTCCTCTCCACTCCTCTTCTATATCTTCCTCTCCACTCCTCTTCTATATCTTCCTCTCCACTCCTCTTCTATATCTTCCTCTACACTCCTCTTCTATATCTTCCTCTACACTCCTCTTCTATATCTTCCTCTACACTCCTCTTCTATATCTTCCTCTACACTCCTCTTCTATATCTTCCTCTACACTCCTCTTCTATATCTTCCTCTACACTCCTCTTCTATATCTTCCTCTACACTCCTCTTCTATATCTTCCTCTACACTCCTCTTCTATATCTTCCTCTACACTCCTCTTCTATATCTTCCTCTGCACTCCTCTTCTATATCTTCCTCTACACTCCTCTTCTATATCTTCCTCTACACTCCTCTTCTATATCTTCCTCTACACTCCTCTTCTATATCTTCCTCTACACTCCTCTTCTATATCTTCCTCTACACTCCTCTTCTATATCTTCCTCTACACTCCTCTTCTATATCTTCCTCTACACTCCTCTTCTATATCTTCCTCTACACTCCTCTTCTATATCTTCCTCTACACTCCTCTTCTATATCTTCCTCTACACTCCTCTTCTATATCTTCCTCTACACTCCTTTTCTATATCTTCCTCTACACTCCTCTTCTATATCTTCCTCTACACTCCTCTTCCATCTTTCTATTCACACTCTACCCACTGACGGAAGTTCAGCAATCACACACTCACACACACACGTAAAAAGTGGCAGGCTTTCTAGGTGCATTGCAGCAAGAAGTGTGTACTTTTTTCCCCGTCACACACCCGTTGCCTGCCCCATGTAGGTCAAACCTCTCACTGGTCAGTGTGTCTGTCTGTCCCCAGGCAAGGGGAGTTTCTAAAGCAATCAAAAGAAGAAGCACCAGTCCCCAACAAACAGTGTGAAAAATAAAACAATTATCGGTCAGTTTCACATCTTCGGTCATATAAGAAAAAATGATTTAATACTAATTAAAATTTAATAATATTTCAATGTATGACCAACGATGTGGAACTTACCGGTAATTCGTAACTTGCCCTATGTGGAAAATGGAAGAAAGTTGATTTGGAGCAGAGGGTAATTAATGGATGAATAAATTAACTGAACATGAGTAAATACGAAGTATTTGAACGTTAAAAAATTAACAGAATATTGAATATATTTTTTCATGTGCAGAGAAGATTATTATAATTCAATCAAATAAGTTTGATTCTATGTTAATCAATTAAGTAATGTAAATATCATTATTCCTGTACTTAGAAATACTATATACTAATTGATAATGTAGATTGTTGTAATATTTAATGACTATTTAATAATAAAGACTCAATAGTTAATATCATTTCATAATAGAGACTCTAGTTATATCATTTATACAATAACCAATCGCATGTAAATGAGATGCTAGTGTAAGTACATTCCCGTGAGATAGGAAAGCGATGCAATAAAATGGGAATGTCGTGAGAAGAGTATATGTCATTTACACTGATTGCTATGATCTGTAATTAGGGGGAACAACGTTAAATTAAACACAGAATGATCTAATAGGATGACTAGTACATCAAGATACCTATCATTCTACATCCTCATCATTCTACATCATTCTACATCCTCATCACTCTACATCATCTATCATTACATTATATCTAACCTAGAAATCGTAAGATAATACATACCGGATGTGCCATAAAACTGTACTTGAATAAATTACAATTTTTACTACGTAATTTTTCTAATCAGAAATTTTATAATTTTCTATAGATTCATTAGGTGATAGGGTAAGTTACGAATTATCGGTCGGTTCCACATCTTCGGTCATATAATTATTTCATTATTTACTTCAATTGGTATCTATGATGACTGCTGGTATCATGGATACCAATTAAAATAAAATTAAAATATTATTATATATAGTTTTTTCTTATATGACCGTAGATGTGGAACCGACCGATAATTCATAACAAACCCCAGGTAAAGTATTTAATATCGTAACCGTTGCCTTTGATAGGCACACACTGCATAAAATGTACACAGTCTGCGTAGTGTAAGATCGTACAGCGACAGGTACATCTGTATCATATTCATCACCTGTATTATGGTACATGTTCACCTGTAACTTAGTTACGATGACTCGGCAGAAATAATAAGCTATGACAGTTATAAGAAGGGTAATATTAAAGTAATAACATTAGGAAGAACTTTCTATATAAACAGTTAACTGAATAAATACTGTAATAATATTTATTAAGGCGACATAGCTCCGATATTGTCACGACATTGCTCTGATATTGTCACAATATTGCTCCGATATTGTCACAACATTGCTCCGATATTGTCACAACGTTGCTCCGATATTGTCACAACATTGCTCCGATATTGTCACAACATTGCTCCGATATTGTCACAACATTGCTCCGATATTGTCACAACATTGCTCCGATATTGTCACAACATTGCTCCGATATTGTCACAACATTGCTCCGATATTGTCACAACATTGCACCGATCTTGTCACAACATTGCTCCGATCTTGTCACAGGATTGCTCCGATCTTGTCACGACATTGTCACAAAATTGCTCCGACATTGTCACAACATCGCTCCGATATTGTCACAACATTGCTCCAATATTGTCACAACATTGCTCCGATCTTGTCACAACACTGCTTTGATCTTGTCACAACATTGCTCCGACATTGTCACAAAATTGCTCCGATATTGTCACAACATTGCTCCGATCTTGTCACAACATTGCTTTGATCTTGTCACAACATTGCTCCGACATTGTCACAACATTGCTCCGATATTGTCACAACATTGCTCCGATATTGTCACAACATTGCTCCGATATTGTCACATCATAGCTCCGATATTGTAACAACATTGCTCCGATATTGTCACAACATTACTCCGATATTGTCACATCATAGCTCCTATATAGTCACAACATTGCTCCGATATTGTCACAACATTGCTCCGATATTGTCACAACATTGCTCCGATATTGTCACAACACTGCTCCGATATTGTCACAACATTGCTCCAATATTGTCACATCATAGCTCCGATATTGTCACAACATTGCTCCGATATTGTGACTGATATTTAAAATCATGAATTAATTCAAATGCTGCCTTCTTAATTTCGGCGTGAAATCCTCCCAAAAACGATCAAGTATGATGTTAACATTTTGACTCAAACTTATTGCAATTATTCATAAATAGACAAAAACCCATTCAATTGAATAGTAATCTATGCAAAATAATTTAACTTTATAAACAGTATTTTGCTACATATAAAGATTACACATTGTCCTTAAAAAATCTGACTAGTTTACCACATTATATAAAATAATGTAAAAACTCTGCATAATATTACTTAGTTAGCATATAGTACATTTGATATAAGCTGTACAGTCTTTTTGTCTTTTTAAATGTGTATGTGTCACACCCAGTCACGTTAATTTATTAGTGTGTACGCTAACTAATTAGTTAGTTAGTTACGGTGGGCAGGAAAACGGAAATAATCATTTTATAGTTTTTTAATTAATTCAAAATTCAATAATCCTATACAAGATGAATGGGCTAAAGATAATTTAACGATAGTTTAACACTGTTAATAGTGTGTGGAATTTAAAATGAAATATTAAATTATTAATCTAAAACAGATTTACTTCACAATTTACATAATATATATTTTTAACAATAAATAATAAATAAAACTAAGAGTACATAAATAAATGAATTCATTATTTGAATTTGGGTTTCTTCGCAATTCTATAATTATTAGAGTTTTACGTTAACCTTAAAAAATAACTAATATAATTGTTATATGGAAAAAAATGTATGAATAGGCAATACATAATAAATATACCCTATATAATAAATATATTTCTTACCTAAGTACCAGGAATTATATAGTGGAAAGTGCTTTATAAATTATTCAACTAAATAGCACTGAAATGTATGTCATTACAGTAACAGGATATGTTTAGCTTCAAAGTAATGTATTTCAATAGAATTAGTGGAAATATTTACGTGAAACACTTGATATTTACATACAATTAAATGTTATCAAGAGAAAAATAATAGAATTAACGCAACTAAATATGTACAATTAAGAGGTTTTCCTAATAATATTATTAATAACAATCAAGAGTTTTCTGAAGTAATTTTACTAAACTATATCATTAAATACTATGTAGGAAATAATTAATTTCCCTACACAAGCAAGCCGCAGACTATCATTCAACCACAACATTTAAATTAATGAATGATTGAAATTTATCTACATTCTATTGTACCAAAAGGAAACTTTAATAACTGTAATGTTTGTAGATATTTTAAAATTGGTCTGGGTAAACGACAATAAATTTGTAAGAGTCGAAATAATAGAAAATTAGAAAACTGTGATTTGTGAAATTAGCGCAATACAGTGACTCTTTTCTCTGATAGTACATCATCACAGTGACTCTTTTCTCTGATAGTACAACATCACAGTGACTCTTTTCTCTGGTAGTACATCATCACAGTGACTCTTTTCTCTGATAGTACATCATCACAGTGACTCTTTTCTCTGATAGTACATCATCACAGTGACTCTTTTCTCTGATAGTACATCATCACAGTGACTCTTTTCTCTGATAGTACATCATCACAGTGACTCTTTTCTCTGGTAGTACATCATCACAGTGACTCTTTTCTCTGATAGTACATCATCACAGTGACTCTTTTCTCTGATAGTACATCATCACAGTGACTCTTTTCTCTGATAGTACATCATCACAGTGACTCTTTTCTCTGATAGTACATCATCACAGTGACTCTTTTCTCTGATAGTACATCATCACAGTGACTCTTTTCTCTGATAGTACATCATCACAGTGACTCTTTTCCCTGATAGTACATCATCACAGTGACTCTTTTCTCTGATAGTACATCACAGTGACTCTTTTCTCTGATAGTACATCATCACAGTGACTCTTTTCTCTGACAGTACATCATCACAGTGACTCTTTTCTCTGATAGTACATCATCACAGTGACTCTTTTCTCTGATAGTACATCATCACAGTGACTCTTTTCTCTGATAGTACATCATCACAGTGACTCTTTTTCTGATAGTATATCATCACAGTGACTCTTTTTCTGATAGTACATCATCACAGTGACTCTTTTTCTGATAGTACATCATCACAGTGACTCTTTTCTCTGATAGTGCATCATCACAGTGACTCTTTTCTCTGATAGTACATCATCACAGTGACTCTT